>JAVANC010000009.1:19488937-19701437 GCA_033319125.1 Parnassius glacialis
TTAACTGTAGAGGCATTTGAGTCTATTACGGCGGAAGATTGGACAGCTCAGTGCACGCATGTCGAACATTTAGAGGAGGAATATTTAAAAAATGACGGCCTTATGGATGAAGAGATAGACCGAATAATTATATCTACGGCTAGTGATACTGAAACAGAATCTGATTCAGTTTCCATCCACTCTTCAGACAGTGATGTTCCTATGGCCGCTGATCACAATTATTCAATAAAACTCTGAATAAAAAATTGTAATGCTTTTCTTTACCCTATTTTCTCATCTTTTCCCTGTAAGTAGGTAGAACACCGCTTATAAAAGTAAATAAAAATATACTTTTTACATAACAGAAATATAGTAAATTATATAAATGGACATTTTTATCAAAATTTATGTTTAAATAAACTTAAACTAGGAAATGTGGCATCCCACGTTTCCCAGTACTGATCATGACCAAAAATCGTCTGCTTTTATTACTTTGTTTTTAGTTTCTCACCTAAACACTGAAACTATTTAGTATTAACACGACACTTACAGAGTCATAATAACGTTAGTTAATTGGACTTATTGCATGAGTCATCCCATGTGTGGGTTGGTAGACATTTTGATAAAAATGCCCAAATATACATTTCACTTATCAGAAATATACATGTTTCACTAATCTGAACTATTGTTATAGTATTGGCTTGAGTAATGAAATTACAGCCTATCTAAAATGTATTTATTTCTTAATACAATTTAATAGTTTCATCGAAGTCTGCAGGAAATAATATTATTTGATAAATTACATAATTATGCTAAATGTATAATAGGTAAATTTTTACTCATAAATGGCAACACTATGTCACGCGAGTACAGCGCTGCGTCTGGGGGACTTCTTTCATGAAAAGGACTGTGCCAGCGAAAGAGAAAGAGAGCGATTCGTTCGTTCGTTCGCTTTGTGTTTCAAAGAGTATTTAGCTACAACTAAAACCATTTATTATTTAGAATTTTATTACAGCTAATTTATGTAATTTAATTTCTTTTATAATTTTGATTAATTATGATCAATATTGTTATGTTAGTCACAGACCTATATTGTAATGTCCGAAAAGAGTGGTTAAGTTCCATACTTACTTACTTATATACTACATCTTAAAGCTATACTAATATTGTTTCGTGAAGACTGCTATATAGCTAGTTTTGTTATTAAATACTGGTACTTACTATAACTAAGATTAAAACCAAAAATTGAATAAGCATGTGATACATACTAAGTATACTTTTTTATTTCAATCCTTATTCAATCAATCCAATCGTTATCCCAACCCACCAAAGAGTTAAATAGAAAAACAAATTCATAAAAAAAGTAATTTGTAACAAATCATTTACTCTGTTTGGTACTGCTAACTCGAGTTTAAACTCGAGTTGCTTTAATTTCAACTCGAGTTAATTCGAGTCGTAATTTTTCCGAGTTCGCACACCTATATGCGTAAGGATCATATTAGTGTGTGCTTCCTGTGTAGGACAGTTACTATACTCTTTGGTCTGTGGATAGGACAGTAGTACTTGGAGTTTTGGCAGGAACTTGACCAGCGACGGTTTGCTGCTCCTGTATTATAGTTTAAATAATGGTTTGAAGTGGACTTTGATATGTAAAAGTGGTGCGATTTTGTGTATTAAGTGTGTGCGCATGTGAACTATTATTGGAAACTGTGAAACAAGTGCTCTGATAGTGATGTAATTCTCAAAATAAGGTGTCTGTCTGCTTAGGCGCCTTGAGATACCATCGCCAACCGTCAGTTGTCTGCTAGCTCAAGTTGCCGTCAAAATCTCCGAAGGGCTGCACAATGTGATGCATTAACATATTGTGAAGCCATATACTATGAAGGATAAATATTATAATATATTGTAACTTCAGGCTCAGAAGGGCTAGATCCCAGAGCCGTATAGCCAGTTATTAAGAAGAAGAAGTACCAGAGACCAGAGAGTACCTTTTTATAAACCGAAACCAGAGACGTCTGTCTGACGGTCTGAACGCGTAGTGCAAAGCAGGGGGGTACACTTTCATACTGTAAGTAGGGATCCAATAATCTGCAAAGACACTAGTGCCATCTTATACGATATCCGCATAAACTTTCGAACATCAAATTCTAAAAGGTGCGCTAGATGGCGACTACACCAATTCTAGTTATTGGGTATGGAGTTTAATGGAATTCTCTAAAGTTGTAACATAAATATAAAAGATTAATAATCATACGGGCATTCAAAAACCTCTTTAAAAATATATTGAATAAAAATATTTATTTTGTCGGTCTGAGATGCAATAAGTTTCTCGTTTTGGCAAGTGGCAACTTTATTACTTTATGCTTTATCACATAGAGATGCGCAAAACAGTGCGCTTTAAAGTGATGTAATATGACATTACATTTCGTACCGAGGAATGTTACGTTATACCATGACTCCAAACATGACGCGAAATGACAATACACAGGATGGCTATTGTAATGAAACGCTCGCGTTGTAGAAGATGTGCTTGCGTTGTGATGTGACAATTGCCAAACGCAATGCCCTCGCTAGTCGCTGCGCCGGAGTCGGAGTCGATTTTTCTTCACACTTTATCCCAATCTACTGAACTATTCAATCAAAATGGCATTCCGGGCTTATGACTGACAATAAACATAGATTGCAATGTGGATTATTGACCAATACTATGAATATTGGCATATTTAAAAATCGATTTTATTTACAGTGATTGTATTTTTTTTTAAATTTGTTTTACATTATGTTTTTTTTTAATATCTAACGGTTTTGTTTTTATTTACATGGTATTAGCATTTTTAACTACAACCAATAAATAATAATTGTAATAGTTTTTTTTTGTCTTTAGACATTCAAAAAAGTGATATAGAAAGCAGGAGACGTAACGGCATCATAAAAACATTAAATTGAATAGCGTGTGAATATTTGGGCAATAAAGTCATAAAGTACGAGATGCATAATTTAGTTAGTTAAATTTAGTTAAAAAAACATTAACCTTAATACATGAACAATACGGTTCTAAGTAAATTCACTTATTTCTTAAACAGCCGACCGCCGCTTGCTCCCTCTAGCTTACACATAGCGAAAATTAACGACATAATACGGACACCGAACAAAGCGCTGTGCGTCATGTTTGAGTGTCATGTGCCATGTTTGATTTGGTCGAGTCATGTGTAATGCTACAGTACGCGGTCGGGTTATATGACGCGTAATGCAACAATCGCATTACTTACACAAGTCTATTATCACATAATGGCTACCGGCGTGTGAGCAAGTCGTTGTTTTCACGAACGCTTTTGCCATTTTTGTAATTTTCGGTTGTTGTTGCTACTCGTATTTACAATAGGTTGGGTTGAGTTGAGATTAGCCCTCATCCCGTCTTATCGTTTAGTTTTTCATGCTGGAACCACATTGTATGTAGTATGTGTATGTACATATGTGTAGTGTTGTGCGAAATATTTAACAACAAATATTTAATTAGGTTTGGTGCTGTATTGTGCGGAATAGATGCTTTTACATCTTGTTTGTTAAAATGCCGAGGACTTGTGCTATTGGATGTACATAAAACAAAGTTAAATCAATATTTCATTGATGTTACAAATAATATACGTTTTCACGAACTATTTTGTACTTTATATAATTTTAGGTTGTTGTAAATAAATGTTTAAATGTTTCAAATAAATGTTTAAATTACTTAAATCTGTAATACTTATTTAATAGAACCCTAATACCTTAAAATATAAATATAACTGCCTATAGTATAAATAGCTGTATATGCATAACTACATATATCTATCTATAGTCAAAATATTGAGATTAGTTCAACGGATATGGTACCAGACGGCGACACTGTGCCACTATTTGTATTGGGTGACAAAAAATCGTAGAAGCTGGCTCTCTATTCCGGTATATATTACTCTACTCTATGGTGCAAAGAGTATAGTAATGCCCGGGCTACACTAACGAGAAATGCCGTTAATTATCGCGTTGATGGGCGTTGAATGTAGGTGTGGCCACCACTTAACGCGATAATTCTACAACGGCAAGAACAACGCCGTTTCCCGTTGAACGATAACTCGAGTGTCGGTACATCAAAGAGATTAACGCACGAATTAACGCGTTGAAGCGGCCACACTAGGTTTCGTTTGTTTCATTGTGCACGGTGAGCACAACGGAATCGCACGTTTGGGTATGGAGTGGAACAATGAAAAAATTTTTACGTTTCTCGAGATTCTGCAAACAGAGCCATGTTTGTGGGATCCGAGAATCAAAACTTTTAAAAATCGTACATCGCAAAACGATGCTTAGCGACGAATTGTACAACTATTACCATTTCATACAACTGTTGAAGAAATTAGAAAGAAGAAAGAAAGCCTAATGGGTTATTACAGAACTCATTTGAACAAATATAAAAAATCTTTGAAGTCTGGAACTGGCAAAAATGAGGTCTATGCCACTAATTGATTCGCATTCGAAACGATGGATAGTTTCCTACGAGGGATATATGAAAGTAATCCCACATTAAATACAGTGGTAAGTAATAATTAATAGCCAGTCATTATATCAATCTCGTCGATACTTAGTTTGGTCATTGAGTCGAGCCACAAGAAAATGGCGTCAAATTTGAAAATCGTTCAGAAAAAAATCACTACAATTACGATGTATAAATAAGACAAATTCTTTTTGTATATAGAATGGGCCCGTCATAAATTTTAACGACAAATAATGAATGCATGTTGATTTATTATAATCTATATCAATAGTAATATTAGTTATACGGAATCTAAACGGAATATAATGAAATTAGCAATTAAAATATGAGTCTTACTATAACCTAACAACAAATTAAAAGCGATTGTCTATTAGTTTTTACCTTAAGATCGATTTTACTTTAAGATCGATGGAAAATCCATAAATTAGTTTCGGTAAAATATAGTGCCTGTCTGTGCACAAATGTGGTTTGGATAATATTTTTACATGTATTGATTGATTGTGACCAAATAGCACGGCTCCGTGACGCAGTGGCTTAGCAAGGAGTTGCTGCGCTGCTGACCTGCAATAATTGTTCCGGGTCTGGATGTTTGTCCTTGTGCAATTTATGTTGTAAACTGCCTCCACAATACAGAAGAAAGTCCTAGTGTGGGGGTAACGTTTTTCTAAAAAAAGATTAAAGAAAGAAAAGCTTAAAAATTAAAGCCAAGATAACTCAGGGATAATATGTCTATTTATAATATTACCGACACACGCTATAAAGTAAGAAAGATGTTTTAAACTGGTTGTGTAAGGATAAAAACATAAATTAACATGTATTTATTATAGTAAATTATCATTTCCACATTAGTCTATTAATAGTAGAATAGACAGACAGACAGGCACAACTTTGTTTTAATATATTTTGGTTGATTAGTAAAGGCACAGAGTATAGTTTGTTTGTTTGAAAATATATTAACTGATTAGTTACCAAACACCATTAAATTCAAAATGACTAGGTAATATCATTTCGATCTGTTATTACACACTGATAAATAGTGAGGAAGCAAGATGTTTTAAACTGTTGTAAGGATAACAAAAACACTTGTATAATTATTGTTATTGTCAATCATAATTTCAAAAGAGTTTCTCTAAAAAACTTGTTGATAACATGTCCATTTATGATATTGGTAGGAATTTTCAATAAGAGATATAATATAAGACTGTTGTCTTCAATATCCATACTTTTTTTTTGTCTCTGCCTATGGACAGCTCTGTAATTTTCAGCCTACAAGGTATGGAGTGTAGAGAGAAGGAGGACCATCTCTATATAAGAAAAGTGTCCCTAAAAACGTGTCCAATAAGGGTGGCGCTGCAGTAGCATAGGATAAATAAAAAAAAAAAAAGCGCCAAAAGTAATTAGAATAAGATGGAGAAATAAACAAGGACCGACCAATCCGTTTGATTTTGTACTCAAAATCAAAATCCGTTTAATGTTCCTTATTTAACTTATTTAACTAGTAAGGTAAATAGTTGAGATTTTGTGTACTGACATTTTACTAACTACTCTAGTCTTGAAATTTTTTAAATATTTGAATTCAGCTGACTTCACTCCGTTCACAACAGCTATCTTCATATCGTAGTTTTTCAGACGCCAGCGCTATTGTGGTAGGTTTTGGAATCTCTATTTTCAGTAAATAGTAGGACACTTTTTCATCTTTCGCCCCTTATAGGATGGTTCTCCTTGTACTCTACACTCCATACTACAAGGCAATACATATTTGTTCTCACCTGAAAAAAGTTAACGACTATTGTAAAGAGTGTTTATGCTAAATATTAATTCTTATCAATATATTGTTTTTTTCTATATTTATTATACTTATGAAACTGTATAACATTTGCTTCTGGTACAAGTAATTACTATTTTTTTTACACATCTCTATCTATCTAATATGGCTGTCATTAACGCAGGATCCATTTCTGGACTACCAAATAAGTCATTTGGTATTGTCAAATTATATGGAACAACTTGCTGAATTAATGTATTCATCAGTATTTGTACCTAAATGCAGTTAAATGAATTGCTCTTCAAAGCTGATGAAACTACATCAAATAGAGATTTTTGTTTTAATATACACAAAAACTTGTTTTGTGTATTTATTCTATCTGATATTTAATTTAGATTTTACTAATAACATTAAAGTTTAATACTTTGTCACTTTTAACATACTAAGGTTCTCAGACCTGTGTTTGTTATTTGTTTTAGGTAATTTAATACATTAATAACATAAAACTTTAATTTTTTGTCACCTTTAACATAATACATTTACATATATGTGGTAGAGCCATGCTGCGACTATATTAGTAAGTATTGTAGCACGAATAGGTCGGCTCGACCGGGGAAGAACCACGCTCTCACAGAATACCAACGTAAAATAGCAGCTTAACACTGCTGTGTTTCGTATGGTGAGTGTAAAGAACCGGTGACCCTTTTTTACTGGAAAAAAGATAATCCATCTTAGTCCTCACGAGTGACAACACATCTGCATTTTGAATCGCAAACGAGGATAAGTGTAGATGTTTATGGGCCACAGCAACCATTACCGACCATCAGGTGGGCTGTGTGCTCATTTGTCACCCTATCCTATATCAAAAAAAAAAAATAATAAGGTTCTCAGACCTGTGTATCATTGGTTTTAGGTAATTAATTCAACACAAATTATAGATTTTCTGAAATTCTAGGTAGAAAATTAAACTCTTGTATTACATACATATACTCTTAACTCTTATATTAATTAACTAGACTTATCAGTTTTCGTTTCTACTTCAGACTTTATTCTTACACTAGTGACGTGACTCGAACTCTGTTTTCATTCGAGTGAATCGAGTGAATTTGTTTAACTCTGTACTCGAGTGAAAATAACTTTTACTCGAGCTCACTTGAACTCGAGTTACCGAGAGTGAAATTATTTTATGAAGATTGTCTATTGATTGACAAACCAAAAATATATAAAATATAAATAAATACCTATTAAGTTCAGAAATAATATTTGTGTTAGATGGAAGAACAAATATAAAAAGAATTTGTAAGAAATTGACACACCTTCGTTCCACCAATTCAAGTTGCGTAACTCGAGTTCAATTCTAGTTACGTGAATTTCAACTCGAATTAACTCGAGTCGAGTTTCTTCCGAGTTGCCACATCTCTACTATAATTTTTTTTAATATTATGTTTTTAATATTATTTTTTAAATATTTTCAGACAAACGAAGACAGTGAGTTCCAAGAAAGAAATGAGGGAATAAATGACCAAAATAATAACAGCCCTCATTTGTGTTTAGAAATAAAAGAGAATCCACAAAACACACAAGGAGGAAATAAATCTCGTCCAAGAGAAAATAAATCTTTTCAAGATAGTTCGAGAAAAAGACAACTGAGTGACTATTTGCCTCCAGAAATAAGAGCAGCACGACGGCAAATAGATGAAGCTTTTCAATATATAAAAGATAAGAAAGATGATGAATATGAGATGTTCGGAAAATTGATCGCAAGCAAACTAAAAAAAATTAGAAATCCAAACACGCGTGATATTCTAATGAACGAAATTCACATATTAGTATTTCGCACATGTATGGCAGATCGACTGGAACAACAGTCTGTAGTACCTCAATTTCCCACATTCCAGACAACACACCATCAAGTTTTTAGTCTATCACCAAATCCGTCCACACACCAGTCACCTCCAGGCCAATCCACATCTCAGTCTTCACACCATGAAGTATTCAGTCCATCACCGCGTCCGTCTACACACCAGTCATCTCCAGGCCAACTCAAATTCCATTCTCCACACCATCAAGTATTCAGTCCATCACCAAATCTATCCACACACCAGTCACCTCCAGGCCAATCCACATCCCAGTCTCCACACCGTCAAGTATACAGTTCATCACTAAATCTGTCCAGTCACCAGTCACCTCCAGGCCACTCAACATCCCAGTCTCCACACCATGAAGTATTCAGTCAATCACCAAATCCGTCTACACACCAGACACCTCCAGACCAATTCAAATCCTATTCTCCACACCATGAAGTATTCAATCCACCACCAAATCAGTCCACACACCAGTCACCTCCAGGCCAATCCACATCCAAGTCTCCACACCATCAAGTATTCAGTCCATCACCAAATCCGTCTACATACCAGTCACCTCCAGGCCAATCCACGTCCCAGTCTCCACACCATCAAGTATTCAGTTTATCACCAAATCCGTCTACATACAGGTCACCTCCAGGCCAATTAAAATCCCATTTTCCACACCATCAAGTATTCAGTCTATCACCAAATCCGTCCACATACCAGTCACTTTCACACCACGAAATAAACAGTCCATCATCACCTCTAGATCACTACCCAGCTCAATCTTCCCAAGAAAATTTCCTAGAATTACCACCATCACGTGCCTCACAGATAGTAATAACAGATACGGGTAAAATAATGATAATTAAAGATTGAAAAATTATTTTCTTTAATTCCTTCAAAAATAAATAAATGAAAGACAAATACAGGATATGTTGTTTTATTTTCCAAACTACAAAAATGTTTCAATTTAATTGAATTGTTAAGTAATTACATTTATGTCAAACAACAGATTATTTGACAAACAGTAAGAGTTTAATTACATTATATTTTTTAAATATTATAATGTAATTTGATTGTAACTGCCTGTCAAATTATCAACAAATCGATGGATGTCCTAAATATTGCTAAAAATCATTTATTCCTATTGGCGGCGCTAGCGTGCCGTCTGAACGTCCTACCTTACGACTAATTCATGTCCCTGAAATGTTCTGCGAATTTATTCCGAACCTCGATTGCTGTTAAAGCTGAACGTCGTGCAATATTCCTCATTGACCTGAAAGCGCCTTCGCCTTCTCCAATGTCTTGTCTCCAAGTTCCCGTGTTTATTATTTCTCCGTTGACAATTGTGTCAATATAGCCCGATGGGGTGTAAATAGACCGAGAGTTACAACTTTTTCTTAAGAAATTGTGGAGTAAAGCACATGCCATTACAACTTTTGAAGCTTTGTTTGGTTGTAGAGTTATAGGTTTTCTAAGTACTCGAAACCGGGCTGACGTAACACCAAATGCATTCTCCGCAACAATACGAACAGAAGAAAGTTTACGATTAAAGTTTCGTTGCGTACTTCCTTCGGAGTGTTCGCCGGGAAAAGGTTTCATTATGTTGGGATGCAATGGAAATGCATTGTCAGCAACAAAAACGTAGGGCACATTTACATCGCCATCAGAGAGTGGTTTAGGTTGTGGTAAGTGCAAGGAATTTGTCTGAAGTTTTTCAAATAAAACACTATCTCTGAATACACCACCATCGCTGATTCTACCCTTGTTTCCGACATCGCAAAACATAAAACAAAAATTGTGATCCACCAAGGCCATCAAAACAATACTGAATGAACGCTTATAATTAAAATATTCAGACCCACTGTGAATCGGTGACACCATGGCAACATGTTTACCATCGATTGCTCCCAAGCAATGTGGAAATATATCTTTAAACTCAGATTCTTTTTGTAGCCATTCGTTTTCATTCTCAGGTAACTTGATCATATCCTTCAATACATATATGAGAGCAGCACAACATTCCTTTACAATATTGGAAATTACTTGGTGAGACATCTTGAACAAATAGTGTAAGCTTCTGTAGCTAAATATCGTAAAGTAACTGCTAGTCGAATTTTGACAGGTATAGTTTCATGAAATTTAGTTTTTTGTTTTTCTATCAAGGGCCCAACCCTGCTAAGAAGTAATTCGAAATCAGCTGCTGACATTCGAACGAATCCCTGAAACTGATTACTTGGTTCAGCTAGTAGGTCGGAGAATATTTCCTCCATTGTGTTCCTGCAAAAAATGAAAAAAAATAAATAAAAAAATTACTTCAAAGTACATTTTAATTGAGCGTATGAAATAAAGAAAAATAAGCAGGAGAAAAAAAACATAGGTGGAAATACAAATTGTACAGTGGTACGGAACCCTGGGTGCATGTATCTAATTCGCACTTGACCAGTAATTTATGCTTGGCTAATTAGTTATTATTTTATTAAGGTATATTAATGTTTGGCTTATTATTTTGTTTACAACATTGGAAGTCTTTCTAGTGCAATTTGGGTGCGGGAAAAAAACAACATTTAAATGAATAAACATAAATAGACTTACAGTGTACGTCTTCTGTGTATTTGTAGCATCCACCATCTTCTTTTTCTTTGTATTCTTTTTTTCTTCGTTTGGCAATGATAAAATATATTCATATAATAAAAATTTACACTCATCAAATATAGAATAGCAGCGTCTACGTCCATCTTGCTTGAAATTCAAGGAACATTGCCAACTTTACGTTCAACGGCGATGAGACAAACGTAGTGTGGCCGCTTCAACGCGTTAATTCGTGCGTTAATCTCTTTGATGTACCGCCACTCGAGTTATCGCTCGACGGCAAACGCCATTGTTCATGCCGTTAAAAAATTGTTGCGTTAAGTGGTGGCCACACCTACATTTAACGCCCATCAACGCGATAATTAACGGCATTTCTTGTAGTGTAGCCCGGGCACAAGTGTGGCCACTCAGTTTATCGCGTTAAAATTAAGGCAATAATTGTTGCGTTTATGGGCATTGACGTTTCTCGTTACTGTGGCCTATGGAGTGTAGAGTAGAAGGAGGACCATCTCCTTATATGAAAAGTGTCCCTAAAAACGCGTCCAATAAGGGTGGCGCTGCAGTAGCATAGGATAAATTTAAAAAAAGGCGCCGAAATTAATTAGAATAAGATGGAGAAATAAACAAGAACCGACCAATCCACTTGGTTTTGTACTACGTAAATAGTTGAGGTTTTGTATACTGGCATTTTACTAACTACTCTAGTCATAATTTTTTTTAAATATTTGAATTCAGCTGACTTCACTCCGTCTACAACAGCTATATTCATATCGTAGTTTTTCAGACGCCAGCGCTATTGTGGTAGGTTTTGGAACCTCTATTTTCAGTAAATAGTGGGTCACTTTTTCAACTTTCGCACCTTATAAGATGGTTCTCCTTCTACTCTACACTCCATACTGTGGCCCCAGCATTATGGGCATTGACGTTTCTCGTTACTGTGGCCCCAGCATAACAGTTTCAATTTGTATGAGGCGCTAGTAGTTCAATTTTGTCTGCAATAAAATGTCGTCAGAGGGCTCTCTTTTCCTGTATATACTTATTAAGCTGAGAACAAATTATCGGACGCGTCCGTCAGCCGCGGCTGACAGTCGCGGCTTATTTGAATCTAGCCAGTACATTTAATACTACACTGTGCAAAACTATCGGTCGTAAGACGCGGACGTGGCCTTGGGTTGTCCTTGAGCGTTCGGACGTCCGAACAGAATCTAGCCGGCTGGATATTTGTGCGTCCTCGGACAGTGTGCACAGGGCACGGGACGCGTCCGCGGACGTTTCGAGTGTCATAAACCACAGAGTACCTTTATTCATAAACCACAGAGTATCTTTTTATAACCGACCGCGCTCGCGACATGTCAGACGAAGAAAATTTAATAATTAAATCAATTATTGAATGCGTTCGTGGCCACGAATGCCTCTATAACTACAAACTGCAGCACTATAAAAATGCTACTTTAAAACAGGAAGTGTGGGAGCAAATTGCTGCTGAATTAAACATCATTTTCAATCAGACTAAGCAGAAAATTAAATTGGTTTTCATTCATTCTTAAGTACATTTTGTAACGTTTATCATCTTTTTGTTTAAATATTCTTATCTCTATATAATAGTATCTTAAATATTAATTTATATCATAAAATGGTTTATTTACTGTAACATTCTTTATAATCATAAGTTAATTTTGTAAATTGAATTTGAACTTTTTTTATTTGAAATTAACACTGATAACATGACATTTAGTAAAGGAAACAATATTGCATGAATCATAATAATATTGTAAATTGTAAATTATTTCTCTAATATGGACTGTGTATGAAAATTGGGAAATAAATGGCTATTATTATTATTATTATTATCATCTTTTTGTAAGTCTGGATACAATGTATGAAATTCACCATACTAACGAGTCGTTTTACATTAATATCATGGACCCAAACACTCCTTTTCACTTTTTTTTGGAGGACAACATAAGGCAGCTGCCGCTAACTCTATAAATTTGTCCTCGTTGTCGCTGCTTGTCATGTTTCGTGATTGAAACACCTTTATAGAATGACTGAAGTGAGGCGTCCACGGCATAGAATCTTAGTACATTAATGCTTGAAAAACGCAATTATTATTATACTAAATTTAGATGAACCAAAAGAACGTTTAAAGTCTATCAAACGTATATTTTTTAGATTTTGTCGTATTATAATGTACTAGATTCATCTGTTGGCACCAGATGTCGCCTCTATTGATGTAAGAAGATAAAATTAAAAGGCTATGTGGTTATGAGATTCAACAACCTATTAGACAAAATTTTTAAAATGGTCGCATTAAGTTGAGTGCAAATTCCTCCAATCTTATGGTGGCACTTCACATGGCTATTTGTATTTGTGATTGCATGGTGCCGTATTTGGCAAAAAATTTGACGTACGGGCAAATAAACAATACAACCGTCCACACATGGAGCCATATACCAAAAAATTAAAAATGTTTGCTAGCAGAAAGTAGTTGTACCTACAAAATGGACGTTGCACTTGCAGCTGGATTTTATTATTTGAACGCATGTTACTATTATATGTTATGCGTAAAAAAAATACAGTGATGAAAAAACGACCAATAGCAAGGCGTTGGTGGATGCTGACTGCATAAAAATCTAACTATCCGTAAATGAAAGTGCAAACCAACTTGGTTGGTACACATCGGCTGCACTTGATCTGGATCGTTCGCTTTTCTTTATTTTGGTTTTGTAACCTCGATACGCAGATGTTAAGTTTAAACTGTATAAAAAGGGTTATTATAGTATAAATGAATACATGGTTAATAATAACCCCTGGGAATGAAGTGGTCGCTTCCAAGCTGTTTCTAAAATAAATTTTGTTCTTATATAGTTTGTACAACCATTAATGTAAAATTTGCTTTTAAAAAAAGTCCCCTTGGGTTTCTTGCTGGTTCTTCCCAGGACAGAGTTTTTTTTTTCGAACCAGTGGTAAAGTAAACAATGACTTTCAATAAGAATTACATGTGATCTATATTGAATAAAAATTATTCTATTCTATTCTATAGACATAAGTGACTCCTTTTTGACCTGCCCCTCGTTTCCAGGGTCCCAAATGCATGGGTTCATTTGGTAAAGTTCTAGAAACCTTACAACGGTTTCTTTGTTCCAATTCATTTTCCGTAGATACCTAAATAATCACTTATAAAAGGTTATAAACAGGTCCGTCCGTACTGGTTGACAGTTCGCGCGCTTTTGAGCCCGACCATGTGTGGCCAGTATATTTGCGTATTTGCCTATTTGTCTCCTTTGATGAGCCTTGAAAAACCGACAGACGATCGGTAAGCCGTATTTGTTATTGGCTATATTTGCCAAATAGGCAAATAGAGCAATAATTATGGCAAATATACTCTCCACACATGGAAGTTATTTGTCGAATACTCCAAATACGCAAACACAAATAGCCATGTGAAGTGCCACCATACATATAGACATAAGTTTATAAAATGTACTCTGTGATAATTTATTGCGTTTTTGAGTTTGAGACAAACATTCTTATATTTTGAGTGTTGTTTTAGAGACAGGGACTCTTCATCTCCTCAATATGACTAGTAAAAAGTATTGTGTTCACGGCTGCTTGGACTCTGGAAGTAAGTATATTCCGTAATTTGATAAGATTTAAACTAAACATATTATCAAAAATTTCTTGCATCTGCTATGCCTGGTATGGACGGCTGTAGGCTAATATCCATATTAATATATTATTATATGTAATAAATGTAAGATTGTGATTTTGAAGTTAGGTGGGCTTCCACTGGAGTGATGACCTGGTATATGATGTAGGTGGCTAAGGACCGTGCTTTGTGATTTTTATTGAAGAGGCAGGAGGCCTATGTTTAGTCTGTAACGATGATGATGATGATGATGATGAATAATTGTTGGTTTTATTTAATGTTATAGTCCGTGCTGAAAAAATTCGTCACCATAATAATAGTGTACTCTAAAATATCACTTCATTAATAAATAATTTGTATTTGACACAATTGATTGTACTTGTATTATAATAATAATAATAAAAATATTTCTACTCTTAATCAGTCCAGCTTAAGTCTTATGTATTCAGAACTAAATTAAATTATGTATTTAGTCTTAAAAATTGTATGTTAATAAAAAAAGAGAACCCATCACCTCATTTCGTCCCGTGGGTGTTATGTTATAAGAGATATGTCAAATAATCTCATGAGTTCTGTTTAGTCGGCGGTATAACCATCTCGTTTACGCCAGACGTAAAATCCAAATTGACGATGATCTATGATTGTGAAGCCACCTGCCAAGCATGACAGGCTCAAGTCCAGCAGTAAACTTTAATAGGCCAATAAAGAAGAAAAAAGTCACTAAAAACTTGTTGTGCTCTGATAATACAAGTGTTTATTAATGGATTAATTAGCTTTTTGTTTTCCAGAAAAAGGCATTCTTCCAAGAGAATATGCGGAAACTGCCGAAATTCTCCTCTTTTTTGACAAGGTATTCGATTCTGTTAATGGCAGCTATAATAAAGAAAAAATTATATGTAAAGCCTCTTCTTGGACCAGCAAGGCCAAACTCAGAACACCATAAGTTGTGGAATGAAGCAAAAGCTATATTAAATAACATGAAATTTATAAATAAAATGTCTAATAATCATGAGAGTGTATCAACAATAAAAAAATGGGTATGGACACTACTTGGTGTATAAATTGTTTTAAAAAATTGGAAACTAAGTATGGTATTACTTCTGTTTGGATGCGACACCTCAACCAAGACCCTATTGAAAACTTTTTTGGAACCATTAGAAGCTATGAGTGCCGCAATGTTAATCCAACACCAGAACATTTTCAGAGTGCCTACACTACACTTTTAATTAACAATATGTCCAGTGTCCATGCCTCAGGAGCTGAAGAACAATATTGAAGAATTAATAAAAGTCTTGATACTAATTCATGTAGATTTTGATTTTTTGCTATGTAAAATAAAATAAGTATTTATTACATTTGTCTTGCCGCTTTTACATATTCAATTATGTGTTGTATGTGTCACAATAATGAAGATGTCTGTGGAAGATGTATTTCAAATGAAAGCCAAAAAATATTTCCACAAATGTAAAAAAGACGTTTTATTCAATAAATTACTTAACTTTCTGAAATGAGTTTTTATTTTTACCTCAAAACCTATACTTATTGTAAGAATAATTTCTTACAATAAGTAAAAAGAAAAAACATAAGGAAACAATAATTTAGTAAAGTATAAAGGACTATAATAGTAGCTATATATACTACGTGTAGATATAGCTACTATTATAGTAGGTATAGCTATATGATAAATATAAATTGTTCCATCCGACACCACCACGGCAGCACATTCGTGAATTCATTTTTGGGCTTGAGATTCGTCTCTATTTCAGTATATAAAAAGTACTCTGTGGAGGCGTCCGAAGACGCCGTCTTAACTACCGTGCATACTGCTAAGCCGCGACTATCAGCCGCGGCTGACGGACGCGTCCGATAATTTGTTCGCAGCTTTATACTCTTTGATAACAGTCATAGATAAGCTAATATAACCCCTCGCCTGATACGCGCGCCGAGTGCTGCGAGACGTTACTTGATACGGCACTCGAGCCGTGGCCGCGCCGTTTGTCAAGTGTTCCACTTTATTGGTTTTTGTGACCTTTCCGTGTATAAATACCCCACATATTGTATATTGTTGGATTCGTGGATAAATTATCTACAACATGATATTACTCTCAATAAAAAAAAGATTGTACCTTAATCAAATAGTATGGAAGTGAATGTGAAAAAAGGTTTATTTCAGACTTTCCTATCGAATAAAAAAAATTAAACAACATAGATTTTCTTTTGCATTTTATTTAACCTTTTATTATATAGTAATACAAATATTTAAAAATATTTACATCTTTTCATAGTGAAATGTCAAGAAAAAGAACAATTTCCGCATACAGATATTTTTGGCCGCGTAAAAACATCTCTAAAATCTTAAAGGAAGTCTGTTCTACCTGACTTAAATGAATGAGCACAGACTATAGAGCCATACTGCCCTGCTCACACGATCCAAAACATCAATTGGTTTAAGAAAACAGACTTGAATTCGGAGCTTGCGATACGGTCATAATATGACCGGTATCAAGTAAGGGCTTACATTTTGCGGTCATATTATGACCGATATCAGGTGAGGGGTTAAGTAACAGTCCTTGGCGTAGTGTTTCTATATAGTTTGTGGTAACTTCGTAATTCATAAATCGTAAAAGTGTAGCTAAAGAATTGAAGTGAACTAAAATCTAAAATAGAAATACTGAAATACTAGGTACTGATACTGAAAGATAAAACCAAGGAATAAACGACTACTACTTTTTATTTCTGGTATATAATAAAAATGTCTAATGGAAATGAAGAACCTACAGATCTAGATTGGATTCAATTGCGACGTGATATGGGAACATCGCAGCATACAGAAACAACAAAGGAAAAATTTGTTCGAAAGTTCAAAGAAAATCCATTTGTTCCAATTGGTATAGATAATTACTTCCAAAAATATTAAATAAATATAATATTTACCAGTGGAATCAAAATTTTGTTACTTAATTATTGTAATTTGTTGTAACACATCTTAATTTCGACGATTAATATTTTGTAAAATTTTTCAGGGTGCTTTGCTACTGCAGGAGCATTATCCTATGGCCTATGGTGTTTCAGAACTGGCAGAACCAAATTATCACAAAGGATGATGCGTGTGAGAATTGTTGCACAAGGTTTAACTATTACAGCTCTCGTAGTTGGAGTTATGATGACAGCTGGAAAATCACTTAATTAGTTAAATTAATGATTTCTTTAATGTTATATAAAGCACTAAAGCAAAATAATATAGATTTGTATAAACACATTAAAATATTTATGTTGTCATATTATGTTAGTTTGTATTATGTATATTTGTGTTTAATTAATTTCTAAAACTTTTCATTATGTGTTCATTGTTAGTTTTGTAGTAAAATATGTTTTTTATCAATTGCTATTACAGATTAAATAATGCAATGCTATGCTAATTTGAGTTGTATTCCAGAAATGTGGTGGTGAAAGTAAAATCATCGCATCAAAGGACCTTTAACTAAGTTCTACAATGACTACAACAATAAACTTTAAAACTATGGAAGCTTAACTGTGAATAAATCCATGAATACTTCAGGCCTAAATGTTGACTAATTATCATCACAATTCAAATGAAAGAACAATGCTTACAAATAGGCTACTGTTATCACCTAAAAATTGTTGCGCATGATGGAGCTGAGTCCCCTAATGCTGATTATAACCATTGTAAACTTAATTGTTCCGTTAAACCAAATTTAAAATCATAATATATCATAGCGTGCAAATGTTCACGGTTAAGATCCATCATTTTAAATGAAAAGTGCGGGAAGCGTTGTAGGAAAATAAATAAAACTTTGTTTTTTTTAATATTGAGCAATTGGCTTATGGAGTTCTATTTTCAAATAAATTTGCGTTTTAGGAACATATAACACGGGTGTGTTCCATTTTTAAATTTCGAGCATCTCAAAACTTATTGAGTGACCTTTGTAGCGATTTAAAATCTCAACTGGGAGCCTAACAAAAGGAGTTCTGTATGTTCCTTACTATAATATGACAGATGCGCAGCTTTTAGTTGATTGTGGAAATGATATGGCATTACCTGAGACTTCTATCTGACCTGTTAAAACAAGTGATTTCCTACATAGCTCGCTAAGTAGCCAGATTTTTACTACAGAAACTTGCTTGTGAGGAATGTATGTCAAGGTGCACTCGTATCACAAGAAAGAAATCATTTACATACAGTTATTACAATGAAAGACAGAGATCTTATATATCCATCATATGACTGTACATGTGTTGAATAAATGCATTTGTATAAATGTGGAAACAAAATTTAAAAAAACATCTTTAAAAAAAATGGCAACATTATGACTTGTTTAGTTACTGAGACCTTGAAGTTGTTCATAGGAAAATACACTTTTACGTGTCTTCAGGAACATCTATTTCATCAATCACCATGCAGCAACCATTTGGTTCATTTATTGTGTGCTGTCATTCAAAAATATATATTGATATACTTGGTAGAGCCACACTGCAACTATGTTATGGTTGTAGCACTCTCTCACAGAATACTAGCGTAAAATAGCTTATCTGTTTAAGATTGGACACAAAGCCACAGCAAATTGCTTCCACTGCGGTGAGTGGGACCAGAACTGTGCGTCCCACACGCTTGCGGTTTGCCCGGCGTGGGAACGAGAGCGGACGATCCTGGCGAGCCGGGGTTGGCTGGAACCTCTCCCTGCCATCAGTCGTGTCGGCGATGCTCAGCGGGGACGGCGTGGAAGGCCGTAGCCATATTCTGTGAGTTCGTAATGGTCCAGAAGGAGGCTGCTGAGCGGAATCGGAGGAGGACAGGTCCCACTCTGAGACGAGGTCAGTAAGGTGTTCATCACGGCCCTCCCCTTGAAGATGGTGTTCCCCTACCAGAAACGGGGCCTCTGAGGTTGCAAGCGTTTGGGGCGGGGGCCTTGAATGCCTAGTAATGTAATGCCCGAGGAGAACGATGGCTCGGAAGTGGTCCCGAGACTTGGCGATAGCACTGCGAGGGTGCTGGGGGCAGTAAGAACTGCCCTCCGGAACACTTCCAATAAAGCAAATCGAGAGAGCGGCCTCTGTTGCATTCCGAACAGAGATCCCGGGACCTCTCGTACACGCTGATGGAGACCACCGTGGTGTTTTAGCCGGTAGGAGTCCGGCATAACCTTTCGATTGCCCCAGCAGCCAAAGGTATCCATGAAGATTTCCCCATGAAAAAAGAAAAGGTTCCACTACTACACGTAATGACACGCAACGTCACCCACATGGGTCACTTCGTTCTCCAAGTGAGTGACGTTACATATACCTACACTCATAAAACACCTGACCACAGCATTCCTACATACCTATCTGACATACATCGGATAGTGAAAGTTTCCCATGGAACGACAAAACGAGTCTATATTTAAATTACCAATAGACAGGTGAAAGGAGCAAATAAAATATCGACCCACCATGACCACGATTGCGCCGGGAAAGGTATAAAAGGACGGAGATCGGTTGAGGGAGCATACACGACGAATTCCGCTTGTGCCGTCATCCCCGTGCGGTCGTGAGCTAGCGGGGTCTGCTAGCTGACCGAGCACCCGTCCTTGTACGGGAATTCCTCGGTCGGTTCACTCTAGGGATAGATTGTCAGTCCCACCGCAGCTAGCGCCGTCGCCCCCGTGCGGATGTGTTAGGCTGTCTATGCTCACCGTCCCCGTACGGTGAGTGCCCTCCCGCCGCAGCTAGCGCCGCCGCCCCCGTGAGGTTGTGTTAGGTGCCCGCGTTCACCGTCCCCGTGCGGTGAGTGCCGTCTCGCCGCCGCTAGCGCCGCCGCCCCCGTGCGGTTGCGTTAGCCGTCGGCGCTCACCGTCCCCGTACGGTGAGTGCCTTCCCTCCAACTTCCCGCCTCCGCTAGCGCCGCCGCCCCCGTGCGGTTGCGTTAGCCGTCGGCGCTCACCGTCCCCGTACGGTGAGTGCCTTCACTTCTGTTTCTCCGCGACTCCACCTCGGCTGCAGCGGTAGGGGGAAGAGGCACCCCACTCGCCGCAGCCCACCAATACATCCGAAGTGGGCTCGCCAAGCCCACTCGGAGTGGCCATTTTGGGCCAGCCCTGTGGGTTTCCCTTAGTTCACCGCGGATGACCAAGCCACGGCTATTAAGGCCCCCTCCCCCCGTCACGACAAGGCGTGAACCCGTTCAGGGGGGGGGGGGTTGGCTAATAGGACCTACTGGCCAGTACTTCTTAAGGCTGGGTATTCCAACCCGTTTAGGTATTTACAAGGGGTCGTCGCAAAGATCGAGTCGGGCCGCGCATATGATAGTGATTTTTATAAAATAATCACAAAAATATTGTTTTAAAGTTATAAACAAATATTTACACAATGAGAAATTAACACAAAAACAAAAGCTTAACTAGTTCCATATAACTATAGTTATTTACAATGTATTTTATTTCCTAAATATTATTTACTTAGCAGAAGAGAAGTGCGCGCGTAAAAATTTAGCACAGGTCTTGCGTCGCCAAAGTCCCGCGAGAGACTCACAGACTAGATAGAGAAATGGAGAGACTGCAGAATATAATAAGTATGTATATACAGAGATACTGGTACGCGACGAGCGGAACGAAAATCACTGGAATAATCGTTTTTTTTTTAATAAATGTAATGAAAATATAGGGTGGAATCGATTCCAAAATGAATTACCTATAAATTGATATTCCTTATAGAAAAAAAAGGAGCACGGCAGGTAAAATAAAATGGAAATCGAACGTAGTTCGGTAATTTTTTCTATCGAGAAAATCGTGTTGTATCGTGAATTGACCAGGTAAATCGTAACGAGAAAGAATGTATCTAAAATTTTTTTTTTTCATATTCTAAATATAATAATTTTACTATCAAAAACCAATTTTGCCATGCATTCCTCCAAAACCCACTATACGGTGTTATTGGGAGACGGTGATTAGATGAAGGCGGGGAAATTTGTAATAGGGCAACGGAACCCAAGGGGCTAGCAGCTGGCCGACTTCATGGAGAAAGAGGGACATATCTTTATGATGAACTCTTTCTTCCAGAATGGAGGTAGGCAAAGTGTATCATTTTTGCGATTGGAACATTTGCATCTTGATCACTGAAATGTTCCGAAACACTGATATGTTTCATTTGGATCATAGACTCAAAAGTTATAAAATACAGAATGTTCCAAATACATTAAGTTGTGTCGCGGACGTTTATTCTTTATTTACACAAATGTCCATTTACATAAAACAACAATGTCTATGTACACAGGATTCTCTCGTAAAGTCTCATAACTCTAACTTTATGATGAAAAGGAAGAAAGTAAGTCACAATAATCACTACGCAAAGAAATCCTAAACAGAACTCAGTATGTTTTCATAAACAGGCGGTAATGAACATAAACAATTTGACAAACGCCGCATCAACGTAAAATGACAACTTGTTAGTGCAAACATTACATACAAAAAACGACCGTACAGTATTTGAAACGTAAGCGCCTTAGTAATAATTTTTACGTGCATGAATAACGACAGCGAAAATCCGTACGAGTTGAATAACACACTTCTTATTTGTTATCTCTATCTGATTTGTATGGATTATAATTATTTCGCCCGCTCACTCGCCACTCGCGAGTAAATAGTTAAGTTAATCATTGTCTCAGTCTGTCTCTCTTGCTTGTGACTCAGTCGCCTCGCAAGCGACGCGTCGCGCGAAATGAGCAGAGAGCAAAGTAATGTTTCACTGTTTCAGATCCAAATGATACATTTGAAACTAACAACATTTTCTGAACCAATCTTTTGAATCATTTCAGTGATTCGGATCAGTGAGTCGATTCCGTAAAGAGATACACACGCCTATTCCAGAAGCGGCCCCACAGGAAGTGGACCTGGTCGAACCCCAACGGTTCGACAAAAAATGAGATTGACTTCATTATGACGACCAGACGACAACTGTTCAGTGATGTCTCCGTGATCGCGAGGGTGAAAACCGGCAGCGATCACCGAATGGTGAGAGGCACACTATACCTAAACGTTAAGTTGGAGAGGTCACGTCTAATGAAGTCAACGCTCCGTCCCCCTCGTGCTCCAATCCTCTAATTTCAGCTCGAGCTACAAAACCGTTTTCAGTGCCTAGAAAATTGCAATGCAGTGGACGATATGAATGACAAGCTCGTGGAAACTGTCCATGCGGTTGGAGCTAAGTTTTGCAAGACCCGCCGCAGAAGAACACAAAACTCTCCGATCACACTCTTAATCTCATGGCTGTTGTCGGGATATGAAGCTGCAATCTTCAGTAGATTTGACAGCATACAGGCAACTGAACAGACAGATCTTCAAATGCATGCGGCGGGACTTACGCAACTTGAATACTGCTCGTATTAAAGAAGCGATCGAGCGGAACTAGGGCTCCAAAGTCTTTGCTAGAGATCTGTCTGGCAAAAAGAGCCAACTGTCGAAGCTGAAGACCGAGTGTGTCGTTTCCGGCATACCTGAGATTTTGAGTGAGATTGAGAGGTTCTATGGGCAGCTGTACACATCATCGTTGGAGCCACACGTAAGTGTGAGTAACGATTCAAGAGCGAGTCTTATCCGACACTATTCCGAAGATATCCCGGACGTCAGTCTGAGCGAGATTAGAATGGCTCTCCAGCACCTTAAAAACAGCAAGGCCCCAGGCGAGGATGGAATTACAGCGGAGCTTCTGAAAGCAGGTGGAAAACCGGTATTTGAAGTCCTTCAGAAGCTCTTTAATTCCGTCCTCCATCGTGGTACTACACCGGAGGAGCAGAAATGCGGTGGTCTTATTCTTTTT
Source organism: Parnassius glacialis (assembly GCA_033319125.1). Classification (NCBI taxonomy): domain Eukaryota; kingdom Metazoa; phylum Arthropoda; class Insecta; order Lepidoptera; family Papilionidae; genus Parnassius; species Parnassius glacialis. Next base: position 19,512,112 of record JAVANC010000009.1, read on the forward strand.
TTTTTATAGGATAAGGGTGACAAACGAGCACACAGTCCACCTGATGGTAACAGGTTGCTGCGGCCCATAGACATCTACATCTATCCTCGTTTGCGAATCAAAATGCAGGTGCGTTGTCACCCGTGAGGACTAAGATGGAATGCCTCATTTCCAGTAAAAAGGGCCTCCGGCCACCTGCACTCACCAAGCGAAACGCAGAGGTAAACCTCTACTTCACGCTGGTATTCTGTGAGGTCGTGGTAACCGTCCCGGTTCGAGCCGGCCCATCCGTGCGACAGCAAAAGCTGCCGCGTGGCTCTACCACTGTTAAAAATTTATAATTTATAAAACATTCTTGAAGAATAAATTAATTTATTCTTCAAGAATGGTGACAACGCTCTCTTGAAGAACTACAGACCGATTTCCCTTCTGAGCCGCGTCTACGTGCTGTTTCGAAAGTCATTACGAATCGTCTCGCGCGCAGACTTGACGACTTCCAGCTTCCCGAACAAGCCGGTTTCTGAAAAGGCTTTAGCACTATAGACCACATACATACCCTTCGGCAAATTGTACAGAAGTCCGAGGAGTACAATTTGCCACTCTGTCTGGCGTATGTGGACTATGAAAAAGCCTTTGATTTCGTGCTGCAGTCCCTTCAGTGATGCCAAGTTGACTGTCAGTATATCGAAGTGCTGAAGTGCTTGTACAGTAGGGCTACGCTGGTTATCAGAGTATAGAACCAGAGTACGAAACCTATCTAGTTGCAGAGAGGTGTAAGATATGGTGACGTTATATCCGCGAAACTCTTCACCGCTGCATTGGAAGACGTTTTCAAGCTTCTGGACTGGAAAGGATACGGTATTAACATCAATGGTGAGTACATCACTCACCTTCGATTTGCCGACGATATAGTTCTTATGGCAGAATCGCTGGAGGAGCTAATCACTATGCTCAATGACCTCAATAGTGTTACCCAACAGATAGGTCTTAAGATGAATATGGACAAAACAAAGATCATGTTTAATGTCCATGTCACACATATGCCGGTAGATGTTGGGGACACTAAGCTCGAAGTTGTTGACGAGTATTTAAATAAAACTAATTTTACGGATTTTATCGCGTATATTAACTTATTTTACATTCCCGACGTTTCAAGCACTTTACAGCACCCATGGTCACGGGGGGGACTGAGGTGTGTGACGTCCCAATGTCATAGTTAACCACGGCTACCTCCAGATTAAAAATTATTAATTTTTGTACCGATCTACGCAGTATGAACTTATAGTATCATGAAGTCTTGCAGTTGTATGCTTGGGTTGGGATTTAATTTTATTAATTATGGAATCCCAAGCAGATGGTAGCACCCAGCCATCTTCTCTATTGAAATTAGGATGTTTCTTGATTTCAATAGCCTCGCGAATCATCCTTGGAAGAAATCGATGTTCTTTAGCGAGGATTTGTGGTCTATCAAATCTAATGTAGTGACGGGGGCGATCCTGTACGTGTTCACAGACTGCAGACTTCCCGGAGCGTCTATTCTTCACATCAGCTATGTGTTCTTTAACACGAGTTTTTATAGATCTTTTAGTTTGTCCTATATAAGAGAGACCACATTCACAATCAAGCTTGTACACTCCTGCATCTTGCAGAGGAATATTACACTTGACTGATGGTAAAAACTGACTAATCTTCTTCGGCGGCTTGAAATATGTTTTAATGGAAGCACGCTTCAAGATGTAGCCAATCTTGTCAGTGACACCTCTGACATATGGCAGTACAGCAGGCACTCGCTCGACTGTGGCCGGCTTCACTCGTTCACTGTGACGTAGGCGCGGGACCCGAAGCTTATTGTCGTGCAAAACTTGCTTGACGTGTTGGAGCTCGGCGGCCAGGTGTTTACTGTCACAGATCCCTCGTGCTCTCTGAAACAAAGATTTACCCACGGTTGCTAACTGTGAAGGATGGTGGTGAGAATCACCGTTTAAATATCTATCTGTATAGGTCTTTTTTCTATACACAGTGTGGCTCAAGGTGTTATCAGGATTCCGAATTACTAACACATCTAGAAAAGCTAAAGAATTGTTTGCTTCTAACTCCATTGTGAACTGAATTTTAGAATTTAAGGAGTTAAGATGGTCTAGAAATGCAGTTACTTTATCTAAAGGGAGAATTGTGAAAGTGTCGTCTACGTACCGCTTGTAGAATCTTGGGTTTACGGGAGAAGTACGCAGGGCTTTCTCCTCAAAGTCCTCCATGAATCTTAGAGTATTAACTAACAGGAGACGACATCGGAGAGCGTTCCCCGCTGTCAAAAGTACGAGAGTGCGGATCATTCCCGTTATATAAAACTAGTTGCGCCGCGTACGGCGTCAGTTAACATGTAGTCGTAAGCGTGAGCTGACCTCCAGAAAAATGCCGAGTTGCAGTGTGTTTTTTTGTAAAAAAAGATCACAGACCTCAAATTTACAAAAAGACGGCGTTACCTTTCATCTTTAAGTATTTATTTTGATTTCAATAATTAATATAAGCATTAAATCACGAAAATTCTGATTAATATAGCTGAGCAGGTAGTGTTGCCAACTTAAAGTATTAATACTACAGTAAGGACTTTTGCACTACTAGGACATAATTAAATTTTGCTTAACAAGACAAAATCGTGTTATTGAATAGTCTTAAATTCATCAATATTATTGTGATCTATTTGCAAAACTATATTATTTCAAACAACATTAATAATCTTTAATTGTTTTTAACGAAATGAAAACATCAATTTAAATTGTTTTATTGTATATGTAGAAAGGGTAATTGAGTATAGTAGAGAGACTAATTTTGTAGTTAGGAATAATAATTAATTCGTTTACACGAATTAATTATCCAACGAGTCGAGGATAAACTAGTAACGGAATACGACAAGCGTACCGTTCCACGTCAGAGCCAAGACTGCCTTAACGGCGGCCGCTCCGTCCATTTTATACAAGCAGGACGGGCGCCACCACAGGTGCATGGCGCAGGTGTGCGGAACACGTGTTACTTACAAGAATTCTGTCTAACTGCACCGGCAGCTACCGCAACGCACGTGCAATGGTGCTGGTCCCGTCACGGCCATACTGACATGCGTGCGTCCTCGCATGCGCTCCATCACAATTTTAGTTATCTGTAGAAAAAAAAAGACATCGTTCGACTATTCTGACATAACAGCGTCTGGTCCGGTCTATATTGACCCTTCAGACTTGGGTGACAATCAGTTTTGATCCGGCAGTAAGCCCTACAAAACTTTAATCAACTTTATGCGAGTTCGGAATGATAAGTCTGTAGCTTTTCCATTTTCTCTTTTTTTTTTCAAGTACTGTTTTCGCTAGTCCCGAATCACTATTCCCTATAGCCATATCATTGGACCGGCACAAAGCCCTGCAATAGTAGTAAGAACAATTTTTTTCTTACTCTTTTTTTTTTTAGTACTATTTGCTAGTCCGGAATCACTATTCCCTGTAGCTATATCATTGGACCGGCAAACGCCCTACAATGATAGTAAGAACCACTTTTTTTCTTACTCTCTCTTTTTTTTCAATTCAGTATAGAACAGTTACAGACCAACCATACCGCAAACATGTCCCTCTCACAATCACACAAAAGTGTATCGTGAGGGACGTAGTGATATGATAACACCTAAGTATGTAAACCAACAGCAGCACAACACATCCCAGTGCAGCACAGACCAGCCTCCCTGCAACTTCATGTTCCTTTCCTGCTCCAAGATAATTACTTCGCTAGAGTGTTGCAACGTCTCTAGTATTTTCTAGATGCACAGACACGGCTACCTCTGACTGTCGCACATCCTCATGCGGTTGATAGTGCACAGCAAACGGTCTATCAGTTATCACCACCTGCTAACATATATTAACTCTTATTAAATATTACAACGTTCGACCATCCCAGACTTCATTTAAATCATGAACGGCTCCGATATGGCTACCTCCAGGCAAACGTACTCCAGCTTTTCGTTCTGCTGCGTTCGTTCCACATTTGCGCCAGCGAGCCGTCGTGCCGTACTAGCGCTAGCATATCGTCGCACTGCTTTGCAAAATTGTAAGAAATCGAGATAAACGTATTGCGAACCATGGAATTCCGAGCTTCCAAAATTCATCACATATTCTCTTAAGAAACGGCAACAGTATGACATTTGAAAACATTGCAAAAAATAACAGAAACTATGTGTAGAGGCAAATACCACAACATTTCAAAGGGAAGGAGGTAACTGCGCAAAATCTACGAAAGCCGACCTCAGACGTCCATTTACAGCGCCAAAGCATCATTTGTTCGGCGGCCGCTTAAATTGCCCTGCCGTAAGATCAGCCGATAAGTTACAGTCTGTAGCGGTGTAGGCTCAATCTTACCAGCGCTTGGCCGTACCTGACCATGTTCGATTAGCCGTCACAACATCTTCCTCATTGATCATTGTTATAGAGACTTCTACGAATCCCTCGACATCAAACCCCAATCTTGTCGACGACATAATATTCGGAGCAAACTGCAACACTGATCAACACATTAGAACACAAAAATGTCACTTATTATTTTCAATTCATAGCGTGTTATAGTTCATCCATTATTTTGGTACATCCCTTAAACGTTTTAAACTTCAAAATATAGCAAATGATAATCATGTTTCGCGTGAACTATCAAATTACAACATAACTTGAATAAGTTAATTAGAAAGCCTCCAACTTCTTTGGACATTTGTTAACATATTTAGGTACATCAAGAAATAATTAAAATATTTGCGGGGTACTTTTAATACAAATCGAACAAATTAAAAAAATGGCATAAATAATTTTTCTTCATCTTTTCTCTACACTTTAATGATACGAAAATATCGTAAGTAGCATAGCAAATTTTATTACGGTATTTAACATAAAAACAGATTCATCAATGCGGAATGCATTACAGTCTTCCACAAATGTAATAATTCTCATACTATTCGAAGATTATATGTGGGCAAAAATGGGGACTTTATCCCACTTCTGATGTAGAAAGGGTAATTGAGTATAGTAGAGAGACTAATTTTGTAGTTAGGAATAATAATTAATTCGTTTACACGAATTAATTATCCAACGAGTCGAGGATAAACTAGTAACGGAATACGACAAGCGTACCGTTCCACGTCAGAGCCAAGACTGCCTTAACGGCGGCCGCTCCGTCCATTTTATACAAGCAGGACGGGCGCCACCACAGGTGCATGGCGCAGGTGTGCGGAACACGTGTTACTTACAAGAATTCTGTCTAACTGCACCGGCAGCTACCGCAACGCACGTGCAATGGTGCTGGTCCCGTCATATACATTATACATTTAAAACATTTTAAATAGATATTTTCATTTCATTATATTACGTTATGAAACGAAAAGAAGTGGAATTTCGAGTATATAAAATGGTATCATCAAGACTATAATAGTGATGTTCACTGTAACCTTTAGTGTCGAAGTTTTTATTTGACTATAAGTAATACTTTGTCATATAATACCAAGGTGTTATTTAAAATTCTTTTTTGTACAATGTTTAAAAAAGATCTTTGGTTTTACAGTTTTCCAAAAGATCCTTACAGGCGCCAAGTTTGGATGAAAGCATGTGACAATCATATAACCTGGGTACCTAAACGAACAAGCACTATTTGTTCCGAGCATCTTGACCAATCGGTTTTCGTAATCTATTCGTAAGTTTATTATTTTGCTACAGGTTTATTTTACATTATGAAGGATAAAATTTAAAACATGTAACAAATCGAAATGGAAGGTTTTGTGAACGATATTTATTCATTTAAAAATGTTATTTACAAGTTTATCGTCTTAGATGATGTCAACCAAATTGTTATTTTCAAATGAGACACGAATTATTAGCGCTTAAATAAATAAATAAGGACAAACAAATAATTTCAGTGTCATATTTATAATTTATTATTATTAAATATATACAGAGTACTACACTTTTGTACTGTAGAACACAAAATATTACCGCTTTTTACGAAGACATTAATTATTTTTCAATCCTAAGTAAAATGACGAATAAAAGTATGTTTGGTTAAGCGTAAACTTCGACCAAGAGATAGCAAATGTTTAATTTTTAGGGTTCCGTACCTCAAAAGTAAAAAACGGAACCCTTATAGGATCACTTTGTTGTCCGTCTGTCTGTCTGTCTGTCTGTCTGTCAAGAACCTTTTTCTGAAGAACGCGTGGAGGTATCAAGCTGAAATTCATATGAAATACTCAAGTCTACTGTCCCTTGGAGCTGTGAAAAAATCAAACTTGTAAGCCAACGCAATCAAAAGATACAGCCGTTTATGCCGCAAATTTTCGACATTCGCAAGGGAATCAGGGAATCAAAACCTACAGGGTACTTCCCGTGAACTCAGAATCTTAAAATTTGGTACGAAGCAATGTATTAAAGCACAGATAAAAGAAAAATTGCGAAAAGCATAATTTTTTAGTTACATCATATAATAAAAATATTTTTAATAATTTTAAACTATGGATTTGTGCGGAACCCGCGGAGCACGAGTCCGACTCGCACTTGGTCGGTTTTTTTTTAATTTCTCCATTCCGTTGTTGCGTAAAGGAAGGACAAAAACAAATAAACAAAAAATCACACTTTCACATTTGTAATATTATATTAATATGGATTGTCAAGAATGATATATAAACTTTTGAAACCGGTTTACAATCGGCTTTTTGAGGGTGAGGTAGGTAGTAGGGTACACTCCCGCTCTCTTTCTCGCTCTAGTAAATAACGTTTCTGAGTGAACAAAAAGGATAGAAGCACTGGAAAGTGCGATTCCGTGCTGCCAGATGTAGTTCAACCCTAAGCCTTAAAATGGTTTAACTCTATAGGTTGGGTAAAATCATTAAAAATAGTAAAAACATTTCATAGACTAAGCATATTATATATTATTAAGCATACAGGAACATTATTTCGATAATGATTACGTTCCACATAACATTGAACTGGCAAACTTGGTGATGGAAAAATATGCAAGCACCAGAATTAGCTACCTCGCAAAAAAAGAGTGTCCCAAAAAGTGTATTCGTCACATATACCAAACTTATTCATTTTAAAAACCAGTTAAAATATAATATAATACTTTTTCAATTTGTTTTAATTTTGGTAATTTTGTATTATTATATTGTACCTTATGTATTTTTGCATACCGAGCGCAAAGCGCGTGGGTATGTTCTACTAACGCCTAAAAATGAAAATTCCACCGTTTTGTCGCATGAAATCGTATCCAGCAATCATATTTCACATATAAATGATATAAAAAGCACATTGTTAGAAAGATAAATGATTGTTGAACTTATTAATATTTTTTTTAACTCGATTAATTGCTATTTTTAAATAAAAAAAGGGGTTTTAGTGGCTTATGGTGTGGATTTATCATGTCCCCAAGGCTTGTAAACACTATAACTTTTGTAAATATCAATTGTTTAACTCAATCTATTTATTAATCTCTTCATCTATCATGTGGGAAGCCACTGAATGTAAATGGCAGTGTAATTTTGTTTTGTTTAGCTATAATTAATTTTTTTCGGCTCGAAAATGGCGAAATTTTCGTTGATTTGATAGCCTCGTATAGAATTATTTCTGTAAATGGGGATATGCAGCCACAGAGTAGTTTACTCACTAACTCAGTTGGCCATCGCCATAGATTACTGTATATATCAGTTCGCCGCATTAGCTTGCTACATTTATATTTATCTATGGTTCGCCGTCAGTCGCCGTCGTGAGTGAACATTATTTTGGTTGTTTGCAGCGGCTCAAAAAGATCGCTGTACAAATACACAATATTCGAATAACCAAATTTCTTAAATACTTGATTATAATAATAATAACAGATTTTTTTATTACAATATTTTAAAAGCACAGAATAAATAATAGTAGTACGTACTAAAAGTAAGTAGTATCAATTTTTTTGTCATGGGTGAAATTTTCATGGTTTTCGAGGGTGTTGAAACCGATAGGGTTGTCGAAATGTAAATCCAAGATGGCGGCCGCAATATGTATCTGTTTTTTCAATATGGGTGTCATTTTCATGGTTTTCGAGGGTGCTGAAGCCAATAGTGTTGTCGAAATGTAAATCCAAGGTGGCGGCTGCAATAGGTATAATTTTTTTCATCATGGGTGTCTTTTTCATGGTTTTCGAGAATGTTGAAGCCGATAGTGCTGTCGAAATGTAAATCCAAGATGGCGGCTGAAGTAGGTACCAATTTTTTCATCATGGGTGTCATTTTCATGGTTTTCGAGGGTGTCGAAGACGATAGTGCTGTCGAAATGTAAATCCAACATGGCGGCTGCAATAGATATCAATTTTTTCATCTTGGGTGTAATTTTCATGGTTTTCGAGGGTGTTAAAGCCGATAGTGCTGTCGAAATGTAAATCTAAGATGGCGGCTGCAAGGGGTATCAATTTTTTCATCATGGGTGTCATTTTCATGGGTTTCGAGGGTGTTGAAGCCGATAGTGCTGTCGAAATATAAATCCAAGATGGCGGCTGAAGTAGGTACCAATTTTTTCATCATGGGTGTCATTTTCATGGTTTTCTAGGGTGTTGAAGCCGATAGTGCTGTTGAAATGTAATTCCAAGATGGCGGCTGCAATATATATCAATTTTTTCATCATGGGTGTCATTTTCATGGGCCTCGAGGGTGTTGAAGCCGATAGTGCTGTCGAAATGTAAATCCAAGATGGCGGCTGAAGTAGGTACCAAGTTTTTTCATTATGGATATCATTTTCATGGTTTTCGAGGGTGTTGCAGCCGATAGTGCTGTCGAAATGTAAATCCAACATGGCGGCTGCAATACATATCAATTTTTTCATCATGGGTGTCATTTTCATAGTTTTCGAGGGTGCTGAAGCCGATAGTGCTATCGAAATGTAAATCCAAGATGGCGGCTGAAGTAGGTACCAAATTTTTTCATCACGGATATCATTTTCATTGTTTTCGAGGGTATTGCAGCCGATAGTGCTGTCGAAATGTAAATCCAACATGGCGGCTGCAATAGATATCAATTTTTTCATCATGGGTGTCATTTTCATGGTTTTCGAGGGTGCTGAAGCCGATAGTGCTGTCGAAATGTAAATCCAAGGTGGCAGCTGCAATAGGTATAAAGTTTTTCATCATGGGTGTCATTTTCATGGTTTTCGAGGGTGTTGAAGCCGATAGTGCTGTCGAAATGTAAATCCAAGATGGCGGCTGAAGTAGGTACCAATTTTTTCATCATGGGTGTCATTTTCATGGTTTTCTAGGGTGTTGAAGCCGATAGTGCTGTAGAAATGTAAAGCCAAGATGGCGGCTGCAATAGGTATAAATTTTTTCATCATGGGTGTCATTTTCATGGGTTTCGAGGGTGCTGAAGCCGATAGTGCTGTCGAAATGTAAATCCAAGGTGGCAGCTGCAATAGGTATAAAGTTTTTCATCATGGGTGTCATTTTCATGGTTTTCGAGGGTGTTGAAGCCGATAGTGCTGTCGAAATGTAAATCCAAGATGGCGGCTGAAGTAGGTACCAATTTTTTCATCATGGGTGTCATTTTCATGGTTTTCTAGGGTGTTGAAGCCGATAGTGCTGTAGAAATGTAAAGCCAAGATGGCGGCTGCAATAGGTATAAATTTTTTCATCATGGGTGTCATTTTCATGGGTTTCGAGGGTGTTGAAGCCGATAGTGCTGTCGAAATGTATTTAAACTACTTTAAAAAAAATCCGTTTAATCATGCTATACGTTATTTTTAATGCGAAGGTATGCTCAATTGGATTTACCAATATTTATTTTAATTTACTTTGAATGTATTATTACTCATTAAACATTTGTTCATTTTTATTTTATTTAATTTGCTAATGTAACTTGCATAAAATTTCATCGACATATCCATATCGACAAGGCCCTCGCACTAGTTGTTTATGGCTTATGCACTGTAACGATGAGACATTTATAAGAGATTTTCAAGGTTGTGTGCGTTTTGCTTAATCGTGTGCTCATATTATGCTGTGTGCGTGCGTAACGACGTGGCCCAATGTTTACGATTTGCTTAGTGTGCGTTACCTCGCCTCCCGCTAGAAGTGACAGACTTTGTTGTTTGGAACTTTATGCGCATGGCGTCTCCTGTTAGTTAAATACTCTAAGCCATGAATATAGCGACATTTTGTCAGCGAGATTAAAGACCTACATCTGGCAGACAATGAAACTATGGTCAGTTTTGATGTGCAGTCTCTGTTCACATGCTTACCTGTTGAAGACTGCATCTCGATTGTTACTAGAAGGCTAGAGCAAAACAACATGCCCGTAGAATATGCAGTATTACTTAGACACTGCCTTACATCTGGCTACCTATTGTGGAAGGAGGAGTTCTACAAGCAAGTAGATGGAGTGGCGATGGGCTCACCTGTATCTCCCATTGTTGCCGATATATTCATGGAGGACTTTGAGGAGAAAGCCCTGCGTACTTCTCCCGTAAACCCAAGATTCTACAAGCGGTACGTAGACGACACTCTCACAATTCTCCCTTTAGATAAAGTAACTGCATTTCTAGACCATCTTAACTCCTTAAATTCTAAAATTCAGTTCACAATGGAGTTAGAGGCAAACAATTCTTTAGCTTTTCTAGATGTGTTAGTAATTCGGAATCCTGATAACACCTTGAGCCACACTGTGTATAGAAAAAAGACCCATACAGATAGATATTTAAACGGTGATTCTCACCACCATCCTTCACAGTTAGCTACCGTGGGTAAATCTTTGTTTCAGAGAGCACGAGGGATCTGTGACAGTAAGCACCTGGCCGCCGAGCTCCAACACGTCAAGCAAGTTTTGCACGACAATAAGCTTCGGGTCCCGCGCCTACGTCACAGTGAACGAGTGAAACCGGCCACAGTCGAGCGAGTGCCTGCTGTACTGCCATATGTCAGAGGTGTCACTGACAAGATTGGCTACATCTTGAAGCGTGCTTCCATTAAAACATATTTCAAGCCGCCGAAGAAGATTAGTCAGTTTTTACCATCAGTCAAGTGTAATATTCCTCTGCAAGATGCAGGAGTGTACAAGCTTGATTGTGAATGTGGTCTCTCTTATATAGGACAAACTAAAAGATCTATAAAAACCCGTGTTAAAGAACACATAGCTGATGTGAAGAATAGACGCTCCGGGAAGTCTGCAGTCTGTGAACACGTACAGGATCGCCCCCGTCACTACATTAGATTTGATAGACCACAAATCCTCGCTAAAGAACACCGATTCCTTCCAAGGATGATTCGCGAGGCTATTGAAATCAAGAAACATCCTAATTTCAATAGAGAAGATGGCTGGGTGCTACCATCTGCTTGGGATTCCATAATTAATAAAATTAAATCCCAACCCAAGCATACAACTGCAAGACTTCATGATACTGTAAGTTCATACTGCGTAGATCGGTACAAAAATTAATAATTTTTAATCTGGAGGTAGCCGTGGTTAACTATGACATTGGGACGTCACACACCTCAGTCCCCCCCGTGACCATGGGTGCTGTAAAGTGCTTGAAACGTCGGGAATGTAAAATAAGTTAATGTACGCGATAAAATCCGTAAAATTAGTTTTATTTAAATGTGTAGTGTTCGCGTAAATATAAGAAATCATTATGTTGACGAGTATGTTTAACTGGGACAAATAGTCCGACTAGGTAAGTCCAAGTTCGACCGAGAGGTCAATCGACGGATTCAACTCGGCTGGGCAGCATTAGGGAAACTACGACACATCTTCTCGTTAGACATACATCAAAACCTAAAAACGAAACTGTACAACCAGTGCGTGTTGCCAGTGATGACTTACGGATCTGAGACGTGGTCCTTCACTGCTGGCCGTATGAGAAAGCTTAAGGTCGCTCAGTGAGCTATGGAGAGGGCTATGCTCGGAGTTTCTCTGCATGATAAACTTAGAAATGAGGGTATCCGCAGTAGAACCAGAGTGACCGACATGGCCCAACGGATTAGTAAGCTGAAGTGGCAATGGGCCGGCCATATAGCTCGAAGAACCGACAACCGTTGGGGAAAAAAGGTTCTTGAGTGGCGGCCTCGTACCGGCGGACGAAGTGTAGGGCGTCGCCCCACTAGATGGAGTGACGACCTGGTAAGTAAGGAAGTCGATGAATGCAGGTGGCTCAGGACCGTGCTTTGTGGCATTCTTTGGGGGAAGCCTATGTTCAGCAGTGGACTTGTGAAGGGCTGTAATGATGATGAACATTTGAGCACTATTCCAGGATTGAATGAGAGGCGGAACAAACGTGTCAACACAGGGGACAAATCAGGTGCACATACCTTTAGAACTATAACTGATATACCATCAGGTCCACTTGCTTTGTTCACGTCTAAACTTCGCAAGGTTTTAATAACCTCCTTGTTGATGATGTAATTGGTATACGCTGCCGTAACGTAAATGTACACAGACGCGAATTGCAAGCAAAAAGAGAAGCAAATAAGTCCACTTTCTCCTTAGACGCATGCGCCTGTGAGACATCTGGTTTTACCAGCGGAGCAGTGTAGACCAATAGAAGTTTGTCTCGACCGCTTTGGCGAGAGACCAAAAAGGTCTACTGCCAGATGGTTTGACAGAGAGCTTTGAACTGATGCTTATAATGCGGTCGAAACTGGCTTGCCGTAATGCCTTTTTGCAGGACTTGGCGGCTTGGTTAAAGGCTCTCTTCTTAAGGCTAATATCCGGAGCTGTGTGGTCTCGAGCATAGACCCAGGATAAGTACACCATATGCTTGTGCTTTTCAGCACGAGCGCACGGCGTTTAACCACGGGCGAACTTTACCACCAATGGGTACGTCAGCAAAGGGGATGAAATACTCCATCGCTTGACGTATCACTTCGGTTATGACATCCGCGCAGCTCGGCGGGTCTTCGGGTGAAAACAGACCTGCCGCCAAAGATAAGATGCTAAGAAATGCCGCATCTCATCCCAATCTGCTGACTTGTATTGCCACACTCGCCGCACACCGTGGAAATCGTAGTTAGGTGGGGAATTTAACGACACAGATATCACCAGACAGTACTCAGAAGTTCCCAAGGATGAGGTAACCTGTACATCGTACCTGTCTGAATCTATCGTCAGCAGAAGGTCGAGGCAGTTGGCTGTGACACCCATCCACATAAGGTACCCTAGTCACTTGTTGTAACAGCTGGGAGAGCCCCAGCGACAAGGCAAAATTCCACGCTTATCTCCCTGCGTGGTCGGTCTTCTGGTATGGGAACAGGCAGTCCTGATGACAGGTATTAAAGTATCCTAGAAAAACCAACTCTGCATTAGGGTACTGATTTAGAGCCACATCAGAGTCTTCACTGAGGTGTTCAAATAGCCTAGTTGTCTCCTAGTCACCTCTGTGCGATCGGTAGATACAAGAATAAATAATTTTATCCATTCCTGTACCTATTAATACCCAGATCGTAGAGAAAGTGGAGTCTTGAAGGTGAGGGAGACGCTTACAGCAGATGTCGTTGCGAACGTAAACACAGACTCCGACGCGTTGATGAAAATTATGCTCAATCTGGGGTAGCCAAGGTACGCCGCATCTAGAGAACATCTGATCTGTGTCTCTGTTAAGAAGAGTAAGTGCGACTTGTCAGTCTCAAGGTAGTAGTGGACTGTATTAAGATACAGTGCAGGCTTCGCATGTTTGTGAGGTGCACTTTGATGGAGAAGGAGTGCAACCGCTGTACAAATATACTCTTCTTTTCCTTTTTTCATAAATGGTGGAGTGAATAGGTTGAGAGAATGGCAGTTGGACGAAGCGTCACACATATAACTTAGGGACGCAAACAGAGTCACAGTATCGATGGTATCTAGCATGAAGATTGCAGGGACGCCCGAACCACCCTGGAAATTGCCACTAGGCCCTCTCCTCTGGTCGCCAACCGGCATGGTGTAGCTAACCCAGAATTTTTCATAAGATGGTCAGCTTTTCATGAGTTGCTAACTCACTAGTAGAGGGCCAACCTACCACCAGTATGTAGTGCTGCTCGCTTAGCACTACCCAGAGGATAAGTGTAGGGAATCAGGATTCAAGTAATTCGTACGGACACGAGCAGCTTCATCCCCCAAATTATATAGCTTCTTGGAAATCTAGTATCAATCTGAAAATTTTAGCACCTATCGTATAATTTAGCGTTTTTTAAATTCTAATATGGTTATATGGTTTACCTGTTCAGTACAATAGAATAACCGATAGGTCCTAATTTGTTTTCAAAAACACAATCAATCATCCAACATTTATTCCATTTTTATCAATACATGGGACAAATCAAATTTAGCTCAAAAAAGGCGTTTTTTGTATCACTGTTAGCGCAAAATAGTTTTTTCATCTGGCAAACCAAAGATTCAAAACTTATTTGCATCAAACATGGTAAATACAGGTGTTAATTACATACAGTTAGGCCAAACATGTTTCACCGCTTACAATGGGACAATGACGATATAGTATTATTTGCTGACGATACCTCTTTAGTTTTTAAACTCAAACGGTAGTTAATTAATTATGATCATGTAAATAATGCTTTATCGAAATTGGTACATTGGTTTTACGCCAACAATATGTTCTTAAACGGCAATAAGACAAAGTGTATTAAATTTACAATACCTAATGTAAAACATTCGAATACCAATATGCTGTTAAATGGGGAGGAGTTGAGTCTTGTGGATACCACTGTTTTTCTTGGTATTAATATTGACGCGAAACTTCAATGGGGCCCCCATATATCTAAATTGGCAAGCAAGTTCTGCAGCATATGCTGTAAGAAAGATTAGAAGTCTCACAGATGTTGAGACAGCTAGATTAGTGTATTTTAGTTACTTTCATAGCGTAATGTCTTATGGAATTTTGCTATGGGGTAATGCGACTAATATTGAAGCTATATTTGTTTTGCAAAAGGGAGCCGTACGGGCGATTTATAACCTAAATTGTAAAGAGTCCCTCGGAGAAAAATTTAAAGAAATAAACATATTAAATTTGGTATAACAAAAATGTCCATGATTAGTAAAATCGTAGTGGTTCATTTGTCAAAAATACTTTGACGCTATACAAAGTACTTTTTGCGAGAAAATCATAGAGGCCTTTTCTAAATCTTGAGAAAAATAGTGCTTTATTATAGATAGTGCTATACTGAGGAATTTTATTATATATTTTGACACACATATATAGCCAGCTTTTATTACATTTAGATAATCTAGAAAGTGTGTCACCAACACTACACACAAACAGAAAATAATTTTATATTAAGTTATTATTAGTATAATAACTATACTATCAGTAATAATAAAAATAAAAGTGATATGGTTAAAAATAAGTCTTACAAAGAACTTCCTACTATAATACATTATCTCAATCATAGTACTATGTAACAATTCCATTTAATGTTATGGCAGCACTAGCTAAAACAAAATGTCACTGTTTTTTTACTGGCTTTACGGCTCTGGGTTCGAGCCCTTCTTAGAATGTCACTGTATGTACACAATGGCCCTGGACCCTGGAGCCATGCCAGAAATATACATTTATAGCATGCAAATATATAATAGACATACAATAATCTAAAAACTCTCAATTATGTGGGTAGGTACATTATGATGAGAATGTATTAAGCTAACATCAAACAACCACAGGACTCATGAATTTTTCCAAGTGACAAGACATAACCTAAAAAGGTTCAAATGTAAATATCTTTTTTTGACGCCTTCTCAGGACAAAATTCTTTGACAGTCTTATTAGGGGACTGACGCTTAAAATTTTAAGATATTTTTGATATATAGACGTTACCATTCCTTCTCAACTAACTTTATGTATGAAAATCTGCCATTGTACTTTTTGATCCTTTTTAGAAGTCTGCAGATCTATAGATATTTTGAAATAGCATCTACGGATTTTTTTTATACCAATCTACGGATTTGGAAAAATTCGAGTTGGCAACACTGAGCTCAATATTTTTTTTGGCAATTGGCAAACATATTTCAATATAATATAATATAATGTTTTGTTTATTAATTTAGGAATTTTTAAGACTACAGTGATTACTTATGTGAAGATAATTTATTAATTTCTTGTAATTTCATTATTTATATTCATAGCATCCAATAAGTTTTTATAACTAAAGAATGAATGGATTTATAGCAGTACATTGTGGTAAGTAATATTTGTTTTATCTTCCTCTTCATCAGCCTTTAAAAACCCACTGAGATCATTGGCCTCTCCTTATGTAAGGAGGATTTTTCTTAATAGCCAAGCTTAGCAATCGAATTAGTGATTGCAGTACCAGACGTTTAAAACGTAAACGCAATTTTGACTACGCTATCGCTTTATATTATATCTATATTCTCTTTGGCTGCTACCCGCCGCCTGTCTGCCTTCCTATTCTAGATTGGGCATGAACGAAATGGTTATATCTTTCCCATCTTTTTCTTCTCTTCTACGATGGATTCTCTTACGCCATCACTCTAGTAAATTTTTATTTCAAACTTTAATGCATATTAGAGATGAGGTATTTAATGTACTGGCAAACTGCACTCTCATAAGGTAACAAAAGCCTATTCAAAGTGCAACAAAAACCTGACGCCTGCTGGTGCTTTCTGCGGAGAATGGGACATCCGCAGCAATCTCCATGTTAATGCTTTAACTCTGATTGCATCCCTAGGTTATATGTATTTGATCTCTTGTGCAATTGTTATTCTATCAAACTATTCACTCATAAGTTCTAATTTCCACAGCATAAACTATCATATTATAGAGATTAAAATTTATTTAGCCTTTTGTTTATACTACTATAAGCCTGGTCTCCACTACTCCACCGGATGGCAAGTGGTGATATAACAAAATCACATTCACTCTTGCCTTGAAGACCCACATTCTAATTGGATGGAAACAGATTCTGGCAAATTATTCCATTCTATTGCTGTATGAATTATGAACAACAAAACATTTGATTTAAACGAATGGTATAACAACAATAAAGGGGTGGAAACAGGCTGAGCGTCTGGTTGCCCCATGGTGGAAACTAAAAGGGGAATTTATGTCATGTTATTCCTGTGCTACTCTTTGAAATGCTCATGTGAATCCAAAAACATTACACATTCTGAATATGAAGAGCTACTTGTGGTCTACTACATGTACTTTAATACCTTTACTACTTGTGGTCTGCATATAATTTAACTTTGAATACACAACAAGTTTCATTGTTTTAAGATCCTCTGAAAAATCTTTTCAAAAACCTTGTTTCAATATATCTTATTTATATTATACCATCATAATTTACTTCCAAAAACACATGAAATATATCAATCACTTAAAGATGTTTATATAATGAAATGTGTGTTCTGTCCTTTTTTTAGGAGCAGGTTATCATAGTGATTCATTAAAGAAAGAATATCAAAAAACTTGCTATGTAGCCTGTAGAAAAGCAGTAGAAGCACTCCGAGGGGGTGGTAATGCTGTAGATGCTGTTGAAAAAGCAATAATTGGTATGCAAAATGTATAATTACAAATAATCATACTTAATACTTTGTTATAATATACTTATTAAGATCTGATGTAAACTGCAAATAATAATTAAAATAATTAGTCAAAAATACTATACTTATGAAATTATATTGGCAAATGTAGTTTATGGAGTAGCAAAATAATGGACATTTTTGTAACTTATAAATTATTTCAGACTATCCAAAAAGCACTAGGTAACCTATATTTACATATTCTATATGTATTTTCATTACCATAATATGCTACAAAGTTCCTTTATCTACTGCCCTCTTTTTCAATAACACTTAATTGTATATAACCCATGACTACTTCCCATAATGAGCTGTTTTTAGAAAAAACTTAAATAATTTTTAAGATAATTATTTGTCTTCAATATAACAAACTAAACACTAAAAATTTTAATGTAATTGCACATCATGATGTGACATCATCCCAAAGGTTTAACAAGAGGCAAAAGAGGGAATATTGAATCTATGGGAAAGGCACGGAGCGAATACAAAAAGGTGTTGTAATTAGATTTCACTATGTAACAATGCGTGACAATTTGCGGGGTGTGGGGGTGTTAAGCCCCGCCCACTTAACTGTTTTCCATCTACCGATAAATAGTAAAACTACTCACATCGTTCCATATCGATGTTGCAATGTAGTTTAGCAACCTTGATGACAGAAAAACTCAACAGAAAATGTAGTTGTGTTATTTGTCATCACTGTGTCAATTGATGTATAGATGGTCACCTCACCAGATACTTGATATCATTTCATCAATCATTTTAAATTATTATTTCTTACCAGTTCATTCTTAAGTTTTTCCGAACTTACAACAACCAAAACATAAGCAACTAACAATAAAGACTGGTTGTATAAAAAAACAATCATGTGTTGGACTTTCATGTTGGTTGTGTTACCTCACTACTCTAGCCTACAATGGTGAAGCCTTAAAACGCGTTAATCTCATTTGCCACTGTTCCTCGCTTGATGACCAATAGTGTCCTCCGGAAGTCGCCTGCGAGCAAGACAGCTCTACCCATCAATATTTGGATGTCTTGCAAGCTGCAATCAAGGCCCTCAATCGTGCGCTTGTATGACATAGTGCATTCGTCTCGCATAATTAATTTACGCTACTGCAACGGAGTACCACGATACGACCTTAATAAAGGCTGCGTTCTGCATTCTCCATGTGTCGCAAAATGTTAAAGATTTCCCTATGCTTGGGTAATAGCTGGGTCTCTGTTTGATCAACTTGAACCTCGAAAACTGCAGTGTCATAGTTGAGCTCCCTGTATAAATCAGTGGACAACACCCATAAATTGCGGGACCTATACAAAAATCCGTGTAAGTAAAATGCCGTGTAGTGGCGGTTAAGAATATCCACTACCCCATATCTTCCCATGGGTGTCGTAAAAGACGACAAAGGGAAACAGGCAGGAGATGGGCAGCAGCATCTTCCTCATAACAGCAAAATTACAATAAAAAAACTGCGGTTGCTAATCCGCTCGCCAAGCGTGGCAACTATGGCAAATACCCCCCAATAATGAGAGTAACGAAGAGACGGCCCCCAGTCCCCGGCGGCCCCGCTATTCCTGGCTACGGTGGCGACCATAGTAACGGCGGGGCAGGGGGTGCTAAGACTCTCCGGTGGAGGTTCGGTTGCTACCTAAGACGACTCGACCTGGCAACATACAACGCACGCACCCTGAGGACTGACGAGAAGATCGTGGAGCTGAAAGAAGAGATAAGTTACGCTGGCATATTATAGGGTTATCCGAGGTCCGAAGAGAGGGGGAGGACACGGTAATCCTTGAATCCGGCAACTTGCTCTATCACCGGGAGAGCGACCATCTGTCCCAAGGAGGTGTCGGATTTATCGTCCACAAGTCTCTCGTTAACAACGTTGTAAAGATTGAGAGTGTGTCGACGAGGGTTACGTACCTTATACTCAGAATCACCAAACGGTATTCGCTGAAGGTCATACACGTTTACACACCAACCTCGGCACATCCCGATGAGGAGGTGGAGGAAATGTATGAGGATATCTCTAGAGCCATGCATTCCTCCAAAACCCACTATACGGTGTTAATGGGAGACTTCAATGCAAAACTAGGCACAAGAGAAAACGGTGAGTTGAAGGTGGGGAAATTTGTAATAGGGCAACGGAACCCAAGGGGCTAGCAGCTGGCCGACTTCATGGAGAAACAGGGACTCTTTATGATGAACTCTTTCTTCCAGAAGCGGCCCCATAGGAAATGGACCTGGTCGAGCCCCGACGGTTCGACAAAAAATGAGATTATTCTTTATGAGAGACTTCATTATGACGACCAAACGACAACTGTTCAGTGATGTCTCAGTGATCGCGAGGGTGAAAACTGGTAGCGATCACCGAATGGTTAGAGGCACACTGAACTTAAACGTTAAGTTGGAGAGGTCACGTCTGATGAAGTCAACGCTCCGTTCCCCCCGTGCTCTGTTCCAAAGTCCCGAAACCTTTCAGCTCGAGTTACAAAACCGTTTTCAGTGCCTAGAAGACTGCAATGAAGTGGACGATATGAATGACAAGCTCGTGGAAACTGTCCATGCGGAGCTAAGTTTGGCACGACCCGCCGCAGAAGAACACAAAAACCCTCCGATAACACTCTTAATCTCATGACTATTAGACGGGAGATGAAGCTACATTCTTCAACAGATTTGACAGCATACAGGCAACTGAACAGACAGATCTCCAAATGCATGCGACGGGACTTACGCAACTTCAATACAGCTTGTATTGAAGAAGCGATCGAGCGGAAACAAGGCTCCAAAATCTTTGTCAGAGATCAGTCTGCCAGAAAGAGCCAACTGTCAAAGCTGAAGACTGAGTGTGGCAGCATCATTTCCGGGACACCTGAGATTTTGAGTGAGATTGAGAGGTTATATGGGCAGCTGTACACGTCATCGTTGGAGCCACACGCAAGTGTTAGTAACGATCCAAGAGCGAGTCTTATCCGACACTATTCCGAAGATATCCCGGACGTCAGTCTTAGCGAGATTAGAATGGCTCTCCAGCATCTCAAAAACGGCAAGTCCCCAGGCGAGGATGGAATTACAGTGGAGCTTCTGAAAACCGGTACTTGAATTCCTTCAGAAGCTCTTTAATTCCGTCCTCCATGGTGGCACTACTCCGGAGGCGTGGAGCAGAAGTGCGGTGGTCTTGTTCTTCAAGAAAGGCGGCAACGCTCTCTTGAAGAACTACAGACCGGTTTCCCTTCTGAGCCGCGTCTACGTGCTGTTTTCAAGAAACATTACGAATCGTCTCGCACGCAGACTTGACAACTTCCAGCCTTCCGAACAAGCCGGTTTCCGAAAAGGCTTTAGTACCATAGATCACATACACACCCTTCGGCAGATTGTACAGAAGACAGAGGAATATAATATGCCACTTTGCCTTACGTATTTAGACTATGAGAAAGCCTTTGATTCCCGTCGGAATTTGGGCGGTGCTACAGTCCCTTCAGCGGTGCCAAGTTGACTGTCGGTATATCGAAGTGCTGAAGTGTTTGTACAGTAGAGTCACGATGGCTATCCGAGTACAGAATCAGAGTACGAAACCTATCCAACTGCAGAGAGGTGTAAGACAGGGTGACGTTAATCCCCGAAACTTCACCGCTGCATTGGAAGACGTATTCAAGCTACTGGATCGGAAAGGATGCGGTATTAACATCAATGGCGAGTACATCACTCACCTTCGATTTGCCGACGATAATAGTCCTTACGGCAGAATTGGTGGAGGACCTAAGCACTATGCTCGATGACCTCAATAGTGTCTCCCAACGGATAGGTCTTAAGATGAACATGGACAAAACAAAAATCATGTTTAACGTCCATGTCACACCTATGCCGGTAGTTGTTGGGAGCACTAAGCTCGAAGTTGTTGACGAGTATGTTTACCTAGGACAAATAGTCCGACTAGGTAAGTCCAACTTCCCCCCCGAACGGGTTCCCGCCTTGTCGTGGCGGGGGGGGGGGGGGGGGCTTAGTAGCCGTGGTTTGGTCAGCGGCGGTGAACAAAGAGGAACCCCTTGGCTGGCCCGAGGTGTAGGGCCGGCCCGAGGTGGCCACTCCGAGTGGGCTTGGGAAGTCCACTTCGGATGTGTGTTGGTGGGCTGCGGTGAGAGGGATGAGTGCTCCCTCTACCGCTGCAGCCGAGGTGGAGTCGCGGAGGAAGAGGAGTGCTGGTATGGCGATGCGCCACTCGCCCTATCCTCCGCGACTCAGACGGGGCCGCACCGTTAAATGATGCGGTGGTGGTGGGGCTGCGGGGGGAGAGGAGTGCCGGTATTGCGAGGCGCCGCTCTCCCTACCCTCCGCAGCCGAATCTTGGTTGGCGGCGGAGCCATAGACCAGATCCGCCGCTGGGGTCGGGAAAGCGGGCACTACTAAGCGTTCGATTTTCCTGGCCCCATGGCCTCCGCGTATCGGATTCGGGGGGTCCGATACGCAGGTGTAATTGGAGGCTGTGGAGGGGGGTAGCTGAACACCTCGCTACCCCGTGCAGGAGACGAGGCCCTGATAGACCGGGCCAGCACTAGTGCGGGGCTGCGGAAGAATTTGAATTCCCGCGGCCCCGCGCACACGTGCGAGGAGGTACCGTGGGGTTTTAGCCGGTAGGAGTCCGGCATAACCTTACGGTTGCCCCCGCAGCCGGAGGTATCCATGAGGATTTCCCCGCGACGAGACATACCTCAAAACCTAAAAACGAAACTGTACAACCAGTGCGTGTTGCCAGTGATGACTTACGGATCTGAGACGTGGTCCTTCACTGCTGGCCGTATGAGAAAGCTTAAGGTCGCTCAGTGAGCTATGGAGAGGGCTATGCTCGGGGTTTCTCTGTGTGATAAACTTAGAAATGAGGATATCCGCAGTAGAACTAGAGTGACAGTGGCAATGGGCCGGCCATATAACTCGAAGAACCGACAACCGATGGGGAAAAAAGGTTTTCGAGTGGCAGCCTCGTACCGGCAGGCGAAGTGTAGGGCGTCTCCCCACGAGATGGAGTGACGACCTGGTAAGACATACAGGAAGTCGATGGATGTAGGTGGCTCAGGACCGTGCTTTGTGGCTTAGCATTTTTGGCTTAGCTTGGGGGAGGCCTATGTTCAGCAGTGAACTGAAAGGCTGTAATGATGATGATGATGATTCTCTGATAAGGATTACATAAACATAATCATATCACGATACCTAATATCATTCTCACGGATCGGAGAAGTTTTTTACAGATTGTATTTTTATTATTTGTCAGATGTAGTCAGTCTTGTTCATCAGCTAATTAGTGCATTTATGTCCATATTCTACAGGAGAAGTGAATTAACCTCACCTTGCCGGCAGCCCCTCCTTATTCGGTGCAGGTGGCTCAGGACCGTGCTTTGTGGCATTCCTTGGGGGAGGCCTATGTTCAGCAGGGGACTTAGGAAAGGCTGTAATGATGATACAAAAATCAGACAGCTATTTATCTAGAGTTGAGAATATTTTGTTCATAGTCCGTCTTATAACAAAAAGTAGTTTAATGATAGTCTCAGGTTTAGGGTGTCCGCTCTGTTAAGAGCGATCGGCGACTTAATCTTGTCACGGGTACACACAACTGGCAACGTCGCATCCACTGCGTGAACTCAGGTTATCATAGTGTCGATAGTATTACAACTATTACAACTCAGGTATTAAAACGAGGGCACATGCGCAGGAATTTGAATAATTCCATCGGCGTTATTGCATTTTTTTATGTTTATATAATGAACATATATAAACACTATATATAATATGTATTTGACTCGTATTTGTGCTTATGCTTGGTTGAGATCTAATCTTGAGAATATTGTTTTCCCGGAAAGGGGGTGAGTGAAGTCCTTCACGTGGGGCACTGAATATCAGGTAGGGTAGGCTTTGTGACAGCATTGAGACGATGGTAGTGGCCGCAGACTCGTTTTTAGTTTGGGTATAATATGTTGTGTAGAGGAGATGACCTTTTGCCGAGTACTTTTGATGGGCTTTTGCTTCACAAGGTCCATGCAGGCTCTTGTTCGATCATATTTTAGAATAATTTTTTGAGTTTAGTATCTGTGTGGCGGTGGTATGGGACGAAATCGGCAATAAACAGTTTGGCCTTTAGTTTATTTTTGATGCTGAACGTCGCTTCTGTTGTAGGGATGCATTGATGTTAATCTTGTTGTCCCAGAAAACTGCTGTGACTTGTCGTATGCAGATTGTGCATATTGAAAATTGCTTAAATTGGTGCATTTATTTTGAGCTTTGTGACTTTGTTAATTCCTTGTTCATCAGGTCGACGATGAGTTGGTGATGCTACAGAAAATCTTCCTCTAGGATTGGATTTGATATGTTGTCTACGATGAATTTTCATTTGTATGGTCCAGTTTTAACGTTTTCTCTCCATATGTTGAAGTGGCGGTATTATTGGCGGTATAGAGTTTAAATGGTAGAGGTTTTGTGGGTTGACTGTTAATTCTAGTTAGGAAGGACATGTTTGCTCCCGTATCTAACAGAACGATAATTTGGTGTTCTTGTCTGTAACGATTAAGCGGTATGAATATTGATGTACGCCGGTTTCCGCCACTGCCAACTTTCTAAGTAATTTATGATTAGGGTATAGTGCATTTCTTTGCTTCTCCTCCAAATTGGCGGTGATAACAACGTATTCATAATGGCAGCGCTTCACTAGTGTGATATCGTGACTTTGCGAAGCGATTTTGAGATAAAAAAAAAAAACTGTTTCTTAGTCTAGTCTTCCTACTACGTCGGTCTTTATTTTAATTCTGCTATTTCGAGAGATACTTTTCTAATTTCTTTCATCAAATATCTTGTGTCGATTTGAGAAGTTGCGAGCGATGGCGGGAAACTGACGGCTACTAGTTCACGGGTCTAGTCCTTCATTGTGGCAGCGAGTAGTTTAATGATTCGCTCGCTGCCAGTACGGAACGTATATGTGTCTTGCATCTCGAGCTGGGCGAAGACCATTTGCGCCAATTCTCTCCTTTGGCATTGCCAGCTGCTGTCTCGCAACTGTAGAACTCTAAGCGTGGTCCGTCCCGCCAGAAGAGTGAAACACTACTAGCATGTAGTGAAATGTTTGCTACTTCGGGCTGGGTTACTCAAGATGTGGTATTTCTGGCTTCCTTTATAATAATGTAAGGGAAGCCAGAAATATAATAATCTTTGACGATACGATGCTACTGAGGTTCGGTAAATATATTCTTTAAGCTGAGCAGAGTACATTAGCTGTTAAGTCTTTCCTTTTTTTGTGGGGGTGACCACTGTGTAGGAAAGTTAGTTTTAAATTAATCCATACAAAGGGTTCATAGTAAGGTTATTTATTTGACAATTTGCCCTATATTTATACAAAATAAGAATAATCGAGGAATACACATCAACCAATAATAAAAAAATGTCCAATAGGAATTCGTTACTGTCGTCTCGCTCTTGCAAGCTTAGATCAGAGCGTATTTACTTGGTAAACTCGTCAGCACCGTGATAAAACATCACGGCGTGAAGGTGAAGACGACGATTGGTGTGCCTCCTGTTACCTAATCGGCTCTTCTGGGAGTATAGCCTTACCCTAACTGATTTTATTTATTTCTTAGTTTTGAACCATATTGCTCTTTTAGAGTTACTTCTTGTTTGTGCTAAACTAACTGCCACAAGGCTATGAAAAGTCAAATCGAGAAGAGACGACTCTGAGAAATGCTATAGATTTTTGGTATATTTATTAAATGACTAATGTATGATCATTAATATTAATATAAAATGTATATTATTTCAGAACTAGAGAACAGTTCACTTACTAATGCCGGCTACGGGTCAAACTTGAGTTGGGAGGGATCAGTAGAATGTGATGCTTCTATAATGAATGGACAGACTTTACATTTTGGGGCATGTGGCGCCGTGTCAAATGTTTGGAATCCGATTACCTTGGCAAAACATTTATGCATTCGACAATGTGAAAGTTTGTCATTAGGACGCATACCACCATGTATCCTCACAGGCCAGGGAGCTAAGACTTGGGCAGAAAGATTGGGATTAAATATAGTAGACAACAGAAAAATGATCTCAGCTCGAGCTTTTCGTAACTATAAACACTGCAAACGGAAATTAAAAAAATATTCTCTGCAAAACGACATTAAGTTCAGTCCACTGGATACAGTTGGCGCTATCTGTGTGGATTCAAATGGTGTTGTTGCTTCTGGAGCAAGCTCAGGTGGTGTGTCCTTAAAGCATGAAGGACGAGTTGGTCAAGCTGCTTCATTCGGTAGTGGTGTGTGGGCTATGATGAGCAGAGATGGCGTACAACCTTCTGTGGCAGCTTGTACTTCTGGATGTGGAGAACATTTAATACGGACGCAATTGGCAAAAAATACAGCAGAAAGTCTTTTAGAATCATCCCCAGCTGTGGGTCTCGACAAGTGTTTAAAAGAAAAGTTTCTGGAATCGCCATTTTTATGGGATATACCTGAAAGATTAGGAGGATCCTTAGCATTAATATTTAATCCACAAGTAGGAGAAGGTGAACTCTTATGGGGTCATACTACAAAAACTATGTGCATAGGATATATGTCTACTGAAACCACTAAACCAAAGGTATAGTCTAATTCAATTTTGTAAACTTTTATATGGCTTTCTTTACATAATATATGTACAATATTTACAGCAATAAAAAGTAACATTATCATACCTATTACTTTGCAGTATAGTACCAACAAAACTGACTCGTCTTTGCTATACTTGCTTCTTAGCTGGTCGAAAAATGACCATGTTTTGGGATATTTTTAAGTTTAATTTAAGTTTTTTTTATAACAAATAACATTTTACTTTTCAGTGTGTAATTTCCTACCTACCCCCAAAAATGGAGACAGGACGCAAGGCGGTGGTTTCAGGAATCCCTTTTAGAGTATCTTTGCAGCCTTACCCTGTTCTGCAATGGGAAGTCAAGACTCAAACCAATATAAATGGATCTCATTAATTGTTTTAACTGTATTTTATTTTCTTTTTTTGAAACATCCAATGTATGAAAAAGTGTATAAAAATAGATCTCAAATAAGTATTTGTGAAAATGTTGAGAGCGAGAGTATAATGTAAATTCTGTTAATAAACTCAACTAATAAAAGGATAATTATGTACAGATAAGTCACAGTTCTTTTTTTACAATATTATGATGATGATGTTCTCTTGTGTAATACGTAGTAATATACCAACATTTTCTTCAAGTGCCAACGTATGCAAGTAACACAAACATGATTGATATGACCTATTGACTGATGAACAAGACTGACTACATGTGACAAATAATAAAAATACAATCTGTAAAAAACTTCTCCGATCCGTGAGAATGATATTAGGTATCGTGATATGATTATGTTTATGTAATCCTTATCAGAGAATCATCATCATCATCATTACAGCCTTTCAGTCCACTGCTGAACATAGGCCTCCCCCAAGCTAAGCCAAAAATGCTAAGCCACAAAGCACGGTCCTGAGCCACCTACATCCATCGACTTCCTGCATGTCTTACCAGGTCGTCACTCCATCTAGTGGGGGGACGCCCTACACTTCGCCTGCCGGTACGAGGCTGCCACTCGAGAACCTTTTTTCCTCATCGGTTGTCGGTTCTTCGAGTTATATGGCCGGCCCATTGCCACTTCAGCTTACTAATCCGTTGGGCTATGTCGGTCACTCTGGTTCTACTGCGGATATCCTCATTTCTAAGTTTATCACGCAGAGAACCCCGAGCATAGCCCTCTCTATAGCTCGCTGAGCGACCTTGAGCTTCCTCATACGGCCAGCAGTGAAGGACCACGTCTCAGATCCGTAAGTCATCACTGGCAACACGCATTGGTTGTACAATATCGTTTTCAGGTCTTGAGGTATGTCTAACGAGATGTGTCGTAGTTTCCCGAACGCTGCCCAGCCGAGTTGAATCCGTCGATTGACCTCTCGGTCGAAGTTGGACTTACCTAGTCGGACTATTTGTCCCAGGTAAACATACTCGTCAACTTCGTACTTAGTGCTCCCAACAACTACCGGCATAGGTGTGACATGGACGTTAAACATTATTTTTGTTTTGACCATGTTCATCTTAAGACCTATCCGTTGGGAGACACTATTGAGGTCATTGAGCATAGTGCTTAGGTCCTCCAGCGATTCTGCCATAAGGACTTTATCGTCGGCAAATCGAAGGTGAGTGATGTACTCGCCATTGATGTTAATACCGCATCCTTTCCAGTCCCGTAGCTTGAAAAACTCTTCCAATGCAGCGGTGAAGTTTCGGGGATATAACGTCACCCTGTCTTACACCTCTGCAGTTGTATATCAGAGAATAAATAGAAATAATTATTAAATGGTGAAATGACTTTACCTCTGTTAACCCCGGGCTTCACTTATTCAGTTTATCGTTTGTTGCAAGTAGATGTGTTGTTTATGTAAATAATGTGCTTGCTAGTGAACACTGCCCATCAGGTGGACGTTACGTCAGAAGCGTGTGTTTGCATTATATACGGTAAGTGTGTTTCTAAGGCATAGTTTTTCACGCAAAATCAGTCCAAACGTAATAATGCGTTGCATACGTGGGACCAGTCTGTTTCTCATATATTATTATGGTTACTCTATTATACTATTCGAGACATTGGCAGTAAGAACGTAAACAATATAATACATGGTTGATAATAACCCCTGGGAATGAGGTGGTCGCTTCCAAGCAGTTTCTAACATAAATTTTGTAAATAGTTCGTAATCATTTATATTGTAAAATTTATTTAAAAAAAAGTCCCGCTGGGTTTCTTGCTGATTCTTCCCAGGACAGAGGGTTTTTTTTCGAACCAGTGGTAAAGTAAAAAAATACTTTCAATAAGAATTACACATGTAATATATATTGAATAAAAAGTATTCTATTCTATATAATAAAATAAAGCATATGCTTTATTTTATTTTATCTAATGTATTTGTTACATATTATCCGTGTCCGGTCATGACCTAGCGATAATTTAAGTTTACAAAATATACCTAATTTCATCGACAAAAACACCCATATATACCCATACCCCCCCGGTCGGAATGGCCGCCATTTAATTTTTTTTTATTCTTGTAGATACCTCACTTATTTTAAATTTTTTTTACTTCTGTGGGACCTTACCGTCCAGAGAAATTGCATCTTTTGGCAGAGGTATCTAAAAAAATTTAAATGGCGGCCATTCCGTTAGTTGGGGAGGGGGGGGGGGGAGGGGAGGAGACCCCGTATATGGGTGTTTTTGTCGATGAAATTAGGTATATTTTGTAACCTTAAATTATCGCTAGGTCATGACCGGACACACTGTATATATGTCAATCAAAACTCATAACCGGTCAAAGCCACCCACTTTTGACTGCAAAAACCCGTCAATAACAGTTGACTGATTTTTGTCGTCAAAAGTGGTTTTAACCAACGCTCTTAATCAAAAGTGGTGTTGTCTGATTTAAACTTCAGACTATCGGTCAAAATTCTCAATATCAGTAACAGTAGGTTAAGGTGCGGCTGGGGTGGCCTTGGACCACCCTAAAACCGCGTACACTATAATAATATAAAATATAATAAAGAAGAAATTGAACTTTTTCATTTCAGAAATTCAAAAAGTATAAGTCAAAAGAAGTTTTGAACACCATTGTTGGTCAACACCACTTTTAACCGATATAATTTGGTCAAAATCACTATTATCCAGTATTTTTGCAGTTGTGGTATTGACAAATTGTCCTTAGTCAATACTATTTTTGCCTGTTTTTTTATGGTCTAAAGTGGTTTTGACCGGTTATAAGTTTTGACTGTAACATATAAGTATTAGCTTTTTGCACTCCTCCATATAAACTTTATGCCAAATCTCACACTCATCCATTAGAGCTATATGCTTATAAAAGCGGTACAGTTTTCTCTTCACGTATCAATTTATAGATAACACTTGTTAGATAACAAAATAACCCTAAAAATCCGATAACAGTAAATAAAAACAAAAGAAAATCCGGCACATTATAAAATTTTCGAAATTTTAAATTTTTTAACGTCATTTTGGAACATGGTGTATGTACCAGGTTCGTACGTATGTACGCATGCACTTGCTGTAGTGTATTGGTTGGAAGTCAAAACATTTATTTCATAAATTAAATGAAAATTGAAAAGGTGTAAAACTTTAATATTTATTTTCAAAAAATGCTATAATATTCAATTCGGTGAGGCTGCCTATTAAGTACGTTTTAGTCATCGAATATAAGAATATGACAAAGTATGTTTTCCGTTTACATTTTCAGTTGGAATACCTTAATTTATAAAGCACCAAAAATTAGTACAAGGAAACAGATGGAAATTAATAAGGCACTAAAAAGTGTAAAGCAGAACTTCCTATCAAAGAGTACAGTGTTATTTAAACCTACATCTTTCAATATTTCAAATAAAAATGATTGATGATTTAAATACAGTTCCTAATTGTCATACAAGTTAATATCATTTAATTCATTCGACAAGACCAATATCACAATCTAAGAAATCACAAACTGTAACTTCTAATCCTTTCAATGATGATAAATTACATTTATCTCGTCCAAGAAAAAAAAACAGTTCATTTCGTTTTCACTTTCCGTTTCAATCGCATTATCCAGTCTTATATAAAAGGAATTATTAACAATATTTTTACAATGGTCATGATTATAAGTTACGGATATGCGGGTGGCATATTAAAACCCATATATTTTACATATTACATTATGATATATCTATGTTATCCTTATTTTACACACTAAGTGTAAACATAATTATTATCTTAATTAAAGTAGATATTTGTACTGTGCTAAATAAAATGTTCGACAAAACAAAATTATGCTTATTAATATACATATCTAACTTAGAAATAAATAGAGATGTCAACAGACTGTAAAGCGTAAGTTTTCATAGTACCTGAGAAGTTTTAAAAAATAAATTTCTATTTTGTAATGTCATTCAGTAAGTCTTACAAGATAACTCCAAAAACTTAGGAATTACATACTATTTATCAACTTAATAAACATTTGTGACTGGTACTTTTTATATAAAAAGGAAATAACAGCCTACGAGGCCTGTGCCCAGTTGTGAGACGTACCCAGACTTTTTACTTCTAAGGAGGGTTTATGGAACATAGAAGTCCGTGCGCTTAATATTTTTCATTTTTCAGAAATGCTGGTTTCTTTATAACGTTTTACTTTTCATCATCAAGCTCAACACTTACAATCGCAACGGATTGAAATTGCTACGCCCGCGTGTTTAGAAATTTTAAAACGAGTACTGTTACTTATCTCCTGGACTATCATGGATTTAAATTGTTAACGATTTTGGGTTTGTGAAAGTCGGTTAACAAATGGTTGTCTAAATATGTTTTTTAAAGTATTTAAAATAAAAAAGAAATTAAAAAAATCTAAATCAAAATACGTAAAAAAAAAATATGCGCATACTTAGTTAACCAACACACTTATTAAATAACCTACTTTTCTTTTTTAATAAGGTTAATGTATCTACGTAAAGTTCACATAGAAAATATAATATATATAACGATAAAACATATGTACGTACAGAATAGCAAACCTTTAAAAATAAATGCTAAAATAAAATCTACGTAAGTACCACAGGTAGTTTTCAAGTCAATAGATAATTGTTCATTTTGTCAATTATTCAAGTTATATTTACCACGCAATATAAAAAACAAGAGGAAGCAAAAGTAGGCGGGGCAGGCGTATCACAATTAGGGACAGTAGAGCCTAGTTGTCAGTTGCAGGCTCAAATTGTCGTGAGCTAACTTGTCGCTGCTAAGTGATATATGTGAAAATATGCCGTTTTACGCAATATGGGAGTGTAAAAACGAAAACAATAATTTAAAATTAAAAATTTTGTACAGCCGACTTCAATTTAAGTTATTTAAGAATAACTCAAAAACTATTGGTCTGACCTTGATTAAATTCATATGGGACCACACGAGAACTATCAGCTTTCATATAAAAAAATAATCATCGAAATCGGTTCACCCGGTACAAATTTATGAGGTAACACACATAAAAAACATACAGTCGAATTGAGTACCGTCTCCTTTTTAGAAGTCGGCGGAAAAGAAAAATATTTCGAATGAAGGTGTTTCGTACCAAAGGCACCTGTATTGTTTTTCTTTTTTACATAGAAACGTTAAACATAGACAAAATATCAAATTGCCGTTATTACAAGTAATATTCAACCTTATTTCGTTATTCTAAGGTTCATCTGTTAATACATTTTAAATAGAACATTCTGATAGCGTTGTGACTACGCCGGTATTAGAGTTATCGATAAACGTTTATTCACTAACATATTAATGAAAATGTGCAAATTACTGGAGAACTATGAAAATTTACGAAATTATAGATTGATACCCTATCAATGAACATTTTTATTAGGGTTACAAGCCAGAGAAGTAAGCAAGTTATTTAGTATAACTCATGGTTTTTAAAAAAACGCTGCAACAAGTGATCTTATATCATAATCTTCATTAGTACCCGAATTAATGTATACTAAAATTAAGTGTCAAATCGACAGGTTTTAAACAAATATGTGTTATTTCAAAGACAATAAACAATTGCTTAAATTAAGGTTTTTTATTGTTTGCCTTATTTCCATTTCCAAAATTATAATTTAGCTCACTGTTAATAAATTTCTATACAAGACAACTAATTATACGAATTACGAGTAATATACGTTACCCATATATTTTACTCATTTTATCATATATTTTCCCATACCTCAATATGAACCGAATATCGATGTCAGATCACATTTAGGCAGAGTAACTACGGGTTTGTTCCGATATACACTGTGACCACTGTAAGGTGTGACAGTGAATTCAGTATACTGTGAAGCCGTTCCCTTTTAGTTTGCTATACTGGTAACTGCTTAAAACGGAACGCAGTCCAGTATACTGTCATCCCTATTTTTCCGCACTTTTTACTAATGAAAATATTTATCATGAACACGTTTTCTGTTCAACAAGAAAAAATATTATTTGAATGTTGTTGCTTTTAAAAGTTAATGTCCGAGTTTATTTCAATAACAATATTACATAATAATGATAACAGTCATTCCTGAAAGCTGTTAAATCTCTAGGCGGATCACATGATCAAAGTAGCGCCAGTGCTCACCGTACAAAAATGGGGCGATTTATGACGTCATATATTTCCCTAGGGTAACATAATGATATCTATTAATAAGAATTTATGGTGCGTTTTCAAGTGATTGCGGTATTACTGCGACATCTAACGTTAAGAAGCTAAATTTGCTCATTGATTCTAGAAAATTCATTGACGAAAAGGAATATGATCTCTATTTTTAAGACATTAAGGTTCATCATGCTCAAGCAAATGGAAAGTAACATAAAGCTTTTTTTATTTTTTAATATCCAATCACGCGAAAATTATTGAAATGGTACACAATAATTGTCGGTACACATTTCTTTCTTGCGAATGTGTGTGTTTGGCGACAGTGGTTCTGATACAAATTATGCGTTTTGCTACTTCCCTGTTGTTTTTTATATTCCGTGATATTTACTATGATAAAATAATTAAACAGTGAGCCTCAAAATATTATCTTTACTATAATCTCAATAAACAATTAATGGATCAAAATAAAATTCAATTTATGATAAATGCCTAACTAATACTGTCATTACTATCATTATGGTATATTAAAATATCATTACAGTCAATATTGTAAAATATTGACAAGAAAATCACATTTACCCAGTTTTAATTTGCATCGTCAGTCTCTTATTGTTTATTATCATACGCAACCATATTCATACCAAATGGCAGATTCCTTAGAGTTTTCAGGTTTTTCATTTCGATTTATTCCCCTTCTATCTTGACGTTCTTCCTGCTCTTGTAAATTTTCTTCAACGGTCGAACGCGCTAAATCAGGTGGAGTGTGGTGATGTTCGTTGGTTGATCTATCATTGTTGGTTTGACCTGCACTGTCCCCAATCACAGTTGATATCCTATTATAAATTAAATATGTAGGACTCTCTTTAATGGGAGTACTCTGAGGTTTTGCATTAAGGGTCACATCTGGGTTGTCGTCTGTCAAGTATACGGTGCGACGCGAACCAGCCGTTCCGAATACCGGTGACGGTGTAGAAGCTAAAAATAAATAGCAGTTTAATTATAAGAATAATATATCTACCAATCATAGATATACATACATATACAGTATAATATACAGGTTGTTTGTGAAACGCTCCCGAAAACGAAGATAGACCATAGTACTAACGATACCTTTGATGATGGTTCAGAAGGAAAATCGATCCCGAGGAAAATAATCATCTTTTCACAACGTTTGATTAGCTTTATTCACGCTCCATCATGTTATTAGTACAGCCAAATGAAACAATAATTTCATAAAAATCATGAAAATACTTAAACATAAAACTACCAGTGTTTTTTTCTATAGGATAAGGGTGACAAACGAGCACACAGTCCACCTGATGGTAAGTGGTTGCTGCGGCCGATAGACATCTACATCTATTCTCTGTCACAAATCAAAATACAGATGCGTTATCACCCGTGAGGACGACGGAATGCCTCATTTCCAGTAAAAAGGGTCTCCGGTTCTCTACACTCACCATACGAAACACAACAGCGTTAAGCTGCTATTTTACGCTGGTATTCGGTGAGAGCGTGGTCCTTCTCCAGTCGTGCCAACCCATTCGTGCTACAACTATACAACTAATATAGCTGCAGCATGGCTCTACCACAACAGTGGTAGAGCCACGCGGCAGCTTTTGCTGTCGCACGGATGGGCCGGCTCGAACCGGGGTGGTACCACGACCTCACAGAATACCAGCGTGAAGTAGAGGTTTACCTCTGCGTTTCGCTTGGTGAGTGCAGGTGGCCGGAGGCCTTTTTTACTGGAAATGAGGCATTCCATCTTAGTCCTCACGGGTGACAACGCATCTGCATTTGGATTTGTAATAGAGGATAGATGTAGATGTCTATGGGCCGCAGTAACCACTTACCATCAGGTGGACTGTGTGCTCGTTTGTCACCCCTATCCTATAAAAAAAACCACGTAAAAAATTTAAATCAGCTGACTAGGGTCAAAATCCGCGCGAACGCCGAAATCTTTTATCTAGCTCGGTACGAAACTGATGAAACAATGCATTAGGTATTACTACTCACTCTACCCTTTCCTTTCACACACGCGCACACATTTCAACGTTGCCAACATGTGTGGAATTCCCCAAATTGCGGGGAAAACGCGGGGATTTTAAAAATGGATAGGCCGGGCCAACTTAGAACCTTTTCTCATGAAATCTAAATATTTATTTTAACATTGAAAATGACTCCCTTTTTTAATTAACTTCATTGCACCACATTTAATTTTCGGATTTATTTCGGCAACTTTTGTGTATCATTTAATGCTTTTTATTTATTTATTTTTTAATTTTAAATCATAGAACTGCATATGCATGCAGTTCTCTGATTTAAAATTAAATTGTCAATTTGGGGAATTCCTTACATGTTGGCAACGTTGAAATGTGTGCGCGTGTGTGAAAGGGAAGGGAAAATATATGCATATAGCATGCCGAGCGCAAATCGCGTGGGTATGTTCTACTAACGCCTAAAAATCAAAATTCGAACGTTTTGTCGCATGAAATCGTATCCAGCAATCATATTATACATATAAATGATATAAAAAGCACATTGTAAGAAAGATAAATGATTGTTGAACTTATTAATATTTTTTTAAATCGATTAATTGCTATTTTTAAATAAAAAAGGGGTTTTAGTGGCTTATGGTGTAGAGTTATCATGTCCCCAAGGCTTGTAAACACTATAACTTTTGAAAATATCAATTGTTTAACTCAATCTATTTTTTAATCTCTTCATCCATCTATCATGTGGCAAGCCACTGAATGTAAATGGCAGTGTAATTTTGTTTTGTTTAGCTATAATTATTTTTTTTCGGCTCTAATATGGTGAAATTTTCGTTGATTTGGTAGCCTTGTATAAAATTATTTCTGTAAATGGGGAGCTACAGCCACAGAGTAGTTTACTCACTAACTCAGTTCGCCATCGCCATAGATTACTGTATATATCAGTTCGCCGTCAGTCGCCGTCGTGAGTGGACATTATTTCGGTTGTTTGCAGCGGCTCAAAAAGATCGCTGTACAAATACACAATATTCGAATAACCAAATTTCTTAAATACTTGATTATAATAATAATAAGAGATTTTATTATTACAATTTTTTAAAAGCACAGAATAAATAATAGTAGTGTACGTACTAAAAGTAAGTAGTATAATTTTTTTTTAAGGGTGAAATTTTCATGGTGTATTTGTACAGCTGTGAGTGTTGAAACCGATAGGGTTGTCGAAATGTAAATATAAGATGGCGGCCGCAATAAGTATCAATTTTTTCATCATGGGTGTCATTTTCATGGTTTTCGATGGTGCTGAAGCCGATAGTGCTGTGGAAATGTAAATCCAAGGTGGCGACTGCAATAGGTATTAATTTTTTCATCATGGGTGTCATTTTCATGGTTTTCGAGGGTGTTGAAGCCGACAGTGCTGTCGAAATGTAAATCCAAGATGGCGGCTGAAGTAAGTACCAATTTTTTCATCATGGGTGTCATTTTCATGGGTTTCGAGGGTGTTGAAGCCGTTAGTGCTGTCGAAATGTAAATCCAAGATGGCGGCTGAAGTAGGTACCAATTTTTTCATCATGGGTGTCATTTTCATGGTTTTCAAGGGTGTTGAAGCCGATAGTGCTGTCGAAATGTAAATCCAAGATGGCGGCTGCAATAGATATAAATTTTTCATCATAAGTGTCATTTTCATGGTTTTCGAGAGAGTTGAAGCCGATAGGGTTGTCGAAATGTAAAACCAAGATGGCGGTTGCAATAGATATCAATTTTTTCATCATGGGTGTCATTTTCAATGTTTTTGATGGTGCTGAAGCCGATAGTGCTGTGGAAATTTAAATCCAAGGTGGCGGCTGCAATAGGTATAAATTTTTTCAGCATGTTCGGCTGTATGTATATTTGTTTTTTTATGTATGTTCACCGATTTCTCCGGACCTATTTTGAATACCTATTCTTTTTTAGTTCACAGTTGGTCTCATACAAATTTTATGGAAATCATTTCAACCATTACATAGGTATATTATGTTGTAATTGAGTTTTATTGAAATCGGTTGTACAAAACTTTTAATTTTATCACTTGTCCAGTAATAATATTAGAAGAAGTTGTTCGTATCACTGTTACTGTGGAATTCCGATGATTCCAAGGAAAATGCTAAAATTTTCGAGATACAAAGATTTGATCAGTAAAATTTCTATACGTGGTATAGCCATACTGCAGCTATATTAGTAGTATAGTTGTAGCACGAGTGGGTCAGCTCGACCGGGGAAGGACTACGCTCTCACAGAAGTTTAAACAATGAACAGAATTATATAGGCAAACTAGCTTGTTACCCACGACTTCGCCCGCGTTAGTTAGCCGTAAAATATAATTTAAACTATTATCATTCTATTTATTTTTCAGTGACATACAAATAGTTACCGGACAGTAATGTGCAAGGACGATGTACTCCAGTTGGCGAAGGAATCGAATCTGACAAAGAGAATCAAAAAGAATATAATAATAATAAGTCATGTAATATATATATATATATATATATATATATATATATATATATATATTACTTTATTATTACAGAGTTAGTCAAGATTGAGTCAGATAAGTTGTACGGGCGAAGGATTGTAGAAATAAATAATTTATTTGAATGTATCGCATATAAAAAAATAAATATTTCGATTGCAATTTTATTAATAAAAAATCAAGATTAGGAAACATAATCTAAAAGTTTGGGAGTGTGGACTGTTTATTGATTCCGAAGATTATTATTTAGGGACAACTCCCGATGGGCTTATTGGAGATGATTCTCTAAATGAAATCAAATGTCTTATTTCTGCTTCTAATATGCCACATTTGGAGGCCATAACTAAAAAAAGATCAAATTTTGTTTGATACGAGAAGGACAAAAAGAAAAAAGAAAACATGATTACTATTATCAGGTCACAACTTTTCATGTTTTCGTACTTAATTTAATAAACAATGTGGTTTTGCGTAGGAAAAAAATAAGTACTATGACTACTTTTAGACAGCAAAAATGCAGCCAAGGCTTTACTCATTTTATTTTTAATGTTTATACCAGATAATGTCTATTACCAGAAATGTTTGACCTTCGAGTTCCTAGAAAAATGGCAGTTCGAGAAAGAGTGTAATAAAGTAATATGTAATAATAAACAATAATAATTTCTTCATGTTGTTACTTTTTTATTTATTTGTAAACTTTATTGTAAACTCGAAATCTTTTTAATGTAATGTCCTTATTCAATAAAGACTAAATTAATTACTAAATAATCGATAAACATTGAATAATCACAGATCTGGCGGCACGGTAGTGCCCCCGCCAAGTCGAGCAAAAAAGCGGCACGGCCGTACCATCCTTTTCTCGAAGCAGTTCAGGGCATTTCTGAAACCCTATAACTTCATTATGGATAAAACTAGAAGCCTGAATTTTTACTAACCAAGTAGGAATTGTATGAAATCGGTATATTTCAAATTTCATTAAATTTGAACCAGTAGTTTAAGAATTATAACTTGTCAAAGTTTCTTAATTTTGTCACTCACTGACTGAGCGATCATCAAAACTCTGAGGCACTTCTAGCAGACATAGAAACTTCAAATTTGGAACACAATTATTGTTTAATATATAAATCAAGGAAAAATTAAAATATTTTACAATTTCGGTCCAGTTTTCGAGATACACCAACTGCATAAATAACTTTGTAATCCCATATAAACATATAGTATTACAAAGTTACATTTGCAGTAAATGAATCAGTGTATCTATATATGTATAATGGAATAATAGGTGTAAACAGCTACCTAGATACAACTATCTACAAAAAGAAATGAGATGCCATCAAAAACATAACTTGTAAAAAAAGCCAAGTCTCGCAACTCAGTTCTTCTACCGTAAAAAGTTGTGAGATCTATGAATACCAAGTCGGTTAATTTATTCAGTCCATAGATTGATACTCATTTATATTGTATTCAATATTTCTTTAAAATAAAAACGTACGGGCCTAGTTTTTTGTTATATCTACATTTCGAAAAATTATTAAAATTGGACTATATTTACGGGGGGGGGGGGGGGGGGTTGGACGTTATCGCTTTTTGTATGAAAATTTACAGCTTCACAATCCTCTTAAAATAAAATTGAGGGGAATTTGTAAAGAATCTGTTGAAAGTTTTGTCCTTAAATTGGGGAACTTGAAATGGATTTTCGGAGAATTTGACAAACTGGTGTTGGCAACGCTGCCATGTTGCATTGAAATTTACCTACTAAGATTTGTTTAGGCGATATAAGAACTAAAGGTGGCAATCACAATAAAACTTGCAAGTAATCCTTTTAGTTTGACGTACCTCTTTTTAAATTCAAAGTATTGGACAGATTAATAACAGACAGTCAATTAAAATAAAGTAAAAGAATTATTTTTTGATTAATTCTGTTAGACTAATTAACTGTCGGTTATAATTGCAATTCATTTTATCATTTCATTTCTATTTTCATGTACAAAATCAAAGAAAACGATGAAATAGTGTTTATAATTGTTTAAGTGAGAACCCAATTAGGTACGTTTATTAATTTGAATATCATTTTTGTAGTAATGAACTGCTTGTTGCATCAGGGTACAATTGATTGTCTAATTGTATTGAAAATGACAACTATAATTTCTAAATTCCATAGAGAAGACTAGTCGTAGGGATAACTAAACTTATAAAATTAAAGTTGGCAATGTCGTAACGGTTTAACGATCTGTGGAAATGATCAAAGTGCTTACCGCAAGGACGTTAGGACGCACGCACTTAGCGGTAGGCATTTTGTTTTGGCGGGATTGGTTTAGTTTTTGAGCCAGTTCTGTGTTGATTATCACGTGCGCATGAGCGACAGTCATTTTGTTTAGTAAATTCTTGTTGTTATTACTTATTTTTATTATTCTTGTTGTTACGTTTTGTGTTACCTGTTTTCTTTTAATAACGCCTAACGCGTACGTTTATAGTGCTCGTGAATACGGTAACATGTTAATGTGCCTTGGAGAATCTCATAAGGCCACGGAGAATTTAGATCGGTAAGCTATTTCATACTTAATTTTTTTAAATACATTAGTACTGAACTGTTCTGAATAGGTACATAATTGAATACATTAAAATAATAAACATACCTACCTTATACACGATGGATAAAAAAGCATGACTCTAACCTTGTTAACATTTTATTTAATTTTTTCATTAATCGTGAAAAGTGGCTAGGTGGAGACAAGCACAGTGGCAAAATAGTAGGTTAAGTAGATAAGTTAGGTATTTAGACAAGTGTTGTAAATTATTAAGTATTGGTACGATCGTTAGCTGCAGGCCGCACGCATTTAATGACCCTAGTCAGCTGATTTAAATTACATTGCTGGTTTTATGTTTAAGAATTTTCATGATTTTTTTTTTATGAAATTAGCGTTTCATTTAGCTGTACTAACATGATGGAGCGTAAATAAAGCTAGTAAAACGTTCTGAAAAAAATATTTTTTTCCCTTCGAGATCGATTTTCTTTTTGACTCATCATCAAAGGTATCCTTAGTACTATCGTCACAAGCTCACGTCATGCTATATTACAATGGTACAACCAAAAGCGACCCCAAACTCTAAACAAATTTTTACTACTGTAAACTTTTTGTAGTATGCCATAACTTGATCAGTTCTCCACTTTCAGTTAAATTCAATTGTTATTATATTATATGCATTAAAAATATCCTAATTTACTGCTGTTCTTATACAATTACCGTAGAAAAAAAACATTTTATCAGTACAACAAAGTATAACATAAGTGGTCTACTTATTACAATAATGATTCAATAACACGGGCTCATATTTTTGTGAATAATGAGAGGATTGATTAATGGTTAGGATGAGACGTTCTTCATAGTTTTTTTTTTCTCTCCAAATTACATGTTATGACAATTTAGATTTTCTTCATACTGCCCTTTTTAATGCACTACTCTTTAAGGTTTGTAAATAGGATTTTCATTTAAATATTATTTGTTACTACAACTTTTATAAAAGTAATTGTAATGTTAATAACACAAAAACCTGGTGTTTTTCGATTGCTTTGCTTATTTGTTAACTACCCATTTATATGAAATATACAAACCTGCTGGTAAGTTAGTATCTCCATCCAAACCATGATAGCTATTTCTATGTGCAGTAGGTACTGCCTTATGTGGCCTTCTTCGTAGGGAAGCTCTTATAAGAGCATCATCACCGCCTCCGCTGTGCGCTGATGCAGTAGAAAGCCGTCTTGCAAAATTTCCTTCCCCTCCAGCCAATCTGCTTGGATCAAGACTGGAAAAAGAACTTTCCATATTTTCGGATTTTTTCATTATATCATCATATCTTCTGTTGTAGCTGGAATCTGAACTATGCCTTGGTGAATCTACACTTTGGTTAGATGATGCTTGATCTTGGTCATTCTTAGAAATTTTGTCATAATCCTGGCTACCAGGATCGGATTCTCCTGATTCGGAACCAGCTAGAGTTAATTGTGATTTTGATCGATTGCTATCTTCTATTCTTTTATTGTTTCGCGAAGGTACTTTATTGATTAAATCAGTACCAGCTTTTCTTACTCTTTTGACGAATGATGCACCGAAACCACGCCTCTTTGGTGTACAATTATCAAGCTTTTTATAATGTTCCATGATTTTTTCCTCTAACTTTTCTTTCTGACGACATAAAGCATTCACTTTATCTGCAAACATTTTCTCTTCTTCATGATAGTGCTGTTTGTCTTTTAATGAATGAGCTAACAATTCGTGATACTGGGTTAAAAGTTGTGAAACATGGTCCATCAATGATCTTCTGTCAGCATCTAAGCTTTTATTCATTTGAATTAACATTTCACAATGTTGATTAGTTTTACTTATTTCTAATTCCATACTTGTAATTATTTCAGTTTTCGTATTTATTTCACCTGACATTTCAGTATTTTTTAATTTCAATTGCGTTACCTCACTTCGCAAATTTCGATATTCTTCTTGCATATTCCTATATTCATTTTTCAATCTGTCACTGGCCGTAAAAAGATTTCTGAAATCTTCTTTTAATTTTGAATGTTCAGCTCTTAAGTTTGCTAAATTACGCGACTCGATTTTTATATTTTCCTTCTCGGTTTCAAAATCGCATATTTTCTTTTCGTAACTGCTTAGTTTCTCTCGTAATTCACGATTTTCTATCTTCAAGTCTCTCACAGCTATCTTCACTGGCTCTTTTTCACTGAGTAACATTTCATATTCTGTATTCAATTGTTCATGTAGTGTCTGCAATGCGACTTGGTCTCTCAAAAGATTATCTTGTTTATCTTTTAATACTTCAAGCTGTTTAACGATTTCTTCTTTTTCTGCTGCTAGCTGACTGTTTGCAAGTTGTAAAGTCATTTGCTGCGAAATTAATGACCCATTTTGTGAATTCAATGTGGCAACATTAACTTGTAATTTCGCATTCTCAGCTTGACAATGTTCTAGAGTCACTTGTAGGGCTGCTAAGTCGGTTGTTAATTGTTCTATTTGCGGATTAATAATGCTGTCTTCTATATTTTGACTTCTTTCATGATTACAGTCACAAGGTACTAATTTAGTCAAATTCACTTTAGAGGCGATATCACATATTAAACTTTCATGATCTGTGTTCGTAATTATTTTCTCTAGTAATTCATCTACGTTAAACTCCTTACATATGACTTCTGAAGCGTTGATACCTAGTTTTTCAAAGCAATTTCTCAATTTGTCACAATTTACCTTTTCCAATATTAAATCTTTTTGAAGGGTTTGAATAGTTTCCGAATCTACTTTCTTATGTGATTTTAGCTCTTGTGTTTTTTGCTCCAAGTCTTGTAGTCTGGTCACCATAGATTGACTTATATCTAATTCTTTTTTTATTCTTTCAATTTCTTTGTTTTTTAATTCTATATCAGTAGTTATTTTATCAATTGTAACATCTTTTTCCTCTACAGTTTCTCTTAATTTGTTTACCTCTCTTTGAAGGTTGTGGGCTTCTTTCTCACTGTAGGTTAATTTTGTCTTAAGTTCTTCTGTTTCGATAATAAGCCGCATTGCTTTATCAGCTTCAGGTTTAACGATGCTTAGTTCCTTCGTTCTAGCGTCTAAAGATTTTTCTAAATCATCAGCCCTTCTTTGTATAGAATCACATAGCATCTGAATTCTCTGTTTATCTTTTGTAAGTGATTCTAAATGTTTTTCAAAGTCCTGTAGTTTATTTTTTTCGGATTCTCTATCTATTGATTGCCTATCTATAAATGCTTTTTTACTGTCTAGCGAATCTTGCAATTTTCTATTTTCTTCCAAAGCATTCTTAAACACTTCTTCCAATTCTGAATTTTGTTGCATAAGCCTGTTACAATTTTCTTGCAGCTGCTCGCATTTTAATGTTAACCTTTTTTTCTCTTTTTCTAATTCCAAAACTTTGTCACTGCTTTCAAGTAAAGATTGTTCTCTCAAGTTGTCGATAGTTGAAAGAAGGCGCTTATTTTCTAATTCCAGTTTTAAAGCTCTAGCTTGTGCATTACTTGTCAGTTGTTCAGATAGGCTGTTTTCACCTGACTCTATTGTGCTTTCGCATTCATTGTCCGTATCTAGATTACTATTATTACTTTCGCTTAGCATGGATCTAGCTATGTATTGCAAATGGTTATTTTCTTCTATTAACTCTTGAATTCTCTGTTGTTCTGCATCTCTTTCCTTAAACAATTACAATCTATAATCAATGACATGAAATTAATTAAATACATCAGGTATTTAATTTAAAATTAAAAAAAAAGTATTTTTAGCGTGATTCTTATTTCCTTCTATTTAATTTTCCTTTTAAAGGTATATTTGATCAGTGGATGGGCCGGCTCGAACCGGGGTGGTACCACCACCTCACAGAATACCAGCGTGAAGTAGAGGTTTACCTCTGCGTTTCGCTTGGTGAGTGCAGGTGGCCGGAAGCCCTTTATACTGAAAATGAGGCATTCCATCTTAGTCCTCACGGGTGACAACGCATCTGCATTTTGATTCGCAAACGAGAATAGTTGTAGATGTCTATGGGCCGCAGCAACCACTTACCATCAGGT
The DNA here is from genome assembly GCA_033319125.1 of Parnassius glacialis. Lineage (NCBI taxonomy): Eukaryota > Metazoa > Arthropoda > Insecta > Lepidoptera > Papilionidae > Parnassius > Parnassius glacialis. The sequence continues at coordinate 19,555,918 of JAVANC010000009.1, forward strand.
GGACTGTGTGCTCGTTTGTCACCCTTATCCTATAAAAAAAAAATATTACGGTCGCTATTTAACTGCATCGCTTTTATAAGGACCCAGTTGAAGAAAAATCCTTAACCTCATTATGCCCAGTAGATGTTGTAAGAGTCGACATTGTCTCCCATATGCCAAATGATACATACCCAGAGCGGGAACAGAAAGCAGCGTCAAATTCTCATACGTTTAGTCGTTAATGTGTTTTCTTTGATGAATGCGTCTGTCACGTTTTAGGCAGTATTTTTATATCCAATCAAAATAAAAATAAACATTCAAAAATTTCCGTAAGACTGGTCATGGTATGATTGACCCCGTCTCTCTGACACTTGTCCTAATAAAATTTAACAATTACCAAAGCAATATCGTTGGCTTCCCTTTTCAGCTTGATCATCGCCGCTTCCAATGTTAGACACTGTTCAGCCCTTTTCCGCGCACGTTGCAATTGCTCTTCCAATACATCCCGAGAGTCCATGAGCGCCTTATTATCTTCACGTAATTCCGCTACCCGGGTTTTGTAATACTCTGCATCAGCGAGCCGATCACGGTACCTTTGTATTTCTTGCTCCAGTCTAAAATCAAGTGGGATTATAGTCAAGTATAATATCATCATATTTTTTTTATTTAAAAAAAAAACATTATCCCCACACTAGGATTTTCTCCTGCATCGTGGAGGCAGTTCACAAACATAAATATCCCGACCCGGAACAATTACTTACTTGCAGGTCATACAAATACTTGTACCGTACGGGATTCGAACCCGCGGCTCAGTACAGTAACTCATTGCTAAGCCACGGAGCCGTCTTAATAAAAATTAAGTCAAGTACAAGTTATAGTTAAGTTAGTGTTCTGTTCACCGGCGCCAATGAAACTGTTAATTGCAATTTTCAGTGATGATTTACCACGGGCTCGGCGGTAAAAAAAACTTCGTGAGGAAACCTGCATGTCTGTCATATAAAATATTTTGAGAAAGTGTAAGTAAAGTCCGCCAACACGAATTGGGGCAGCGCTACGGACATCTTCTTGCCCTAAAACCCAATTAGAATGAAACGGGGCCTGTACCCAGCAGCAACGCAGCTATAACTTTACTATTTACTTTACTTTAAAAACGATTGATTGCGTCACTAGACAAATTTCCATTCTGATAACATTGATTCATTCCCCACTTTTTTCAATGTAAAGTAAGTTTTGGCAGTGAACAGAAACCAATTACAAAGAGTGTTTTTACGTAAAATATTTTATAAAATACAAATAAAATAGCCGTGGTAGTTCAGATGGTTAGCGCTCGCTATAAGCTTCACAGTACTCGAGCAAACCGGGTTCGATCCCCGCTGGCACCAATGAAATTGTTAATTGCAATTTTAAGTGCTGATTTACCACGTGCTCGGCGGTGAAGGAAAACATCGTGAGGAAACCTGCATGTCTGAGAAATTAGAAAAAACGCATTAGGGCAGCGCGGTGGACAATTCCTTGGCCTAAAACCCTCTCAGAAATGAGAGGAGGCCTGTGCCCAGCAGTGGGACGTAAATAGGCTGCAACTTTATATAAAATAATGCAATTCCAATAATTTCCCTTCTAGGTGTGAAATAAACTACTGTGACAGCTATAGAGACACCACTGAGGTAATTATATCATTTATTTAACACTGTAGAACATTTATACTGTTACAGTTTTACAATCTGCCAAACTTGGCTATTCTTGTTCCGGAACACTCAATATATTTACGGTCCACCAGATGATATTAAATGTTCCCTGAAGCACATCATGTTGGAAATTAAACAAAGAAGACTATAGGTGCATTCTCATTCTGAATACTAAGACAGAAGACAGTCTATATTTACACTGGCTTTCTATATCCATCAAGCAGGAAACAATAGTGGATGCACTGGTGTTATGATGAAATAGACAGCGGGTGTCAGTTATTCATGTTCTTCTGTGGATATCCTCTTTATGGATTTCCATCGTGAGCTTGATCACATTAATGATTGAGCTTTCTCATACGGCCAGCGGACATCACTAACAACACGAACTGGTTGTACACTTTCGACTAAAGATTTGGAGGAATATCAGACATGGAAGATTTGTCGTCGAGGTTTCGCGAGTTGACCTTTTGGTCGAAACTGGACTTACCTTATCGGACATTTTTGCCTGGGTCCATAAAAAAAAACATTTGTCAACAATTTCGAACATAAGAGTTCCCAACTACTACCAGTACAGATGTTACATGAACGTTAGACATGATTTTTGTCTTGTCCATGTTTATCTTAAGACCTATCTGTTGGGAGACATAATAATTGTGGTCATAGAACAGTGCTAGTCTTCCAGCGATTTTGCCATAATGACTATATGTGTTATGACGGTGTAACGTCGGTACGACAATCTTATGGCTCATAATAATTGCCTAGTCTTGCATTTCCATCACAGCCAAGTTTTACATAATTCGTGCCATCATAGTGGTATATTACTAAAAATTTTAACTATCATTTTTTACTGTGTAACATTGGTATAGTTTTAAACATTAGTGCCCACATTCATTGGTAAAGGTTTACAAGGGACGATAATTTGTAAGTCAAAGTTTATATAATTTGGAAGAACCAGAAACAATAAAGTCTACATACCTCTCGCAGCGTTCCGCCTTTTCTCTAAGTGCGTCAACCTCATCTCTATACCCTGCCGCTTTTCTCGCCTCATTAAACCATTCTTGACTGTCTGAGCGCAGTTTTGCTAATACTAACTTCGTATGTTCTAATTCCTCGCGGCATTCAGCCAGCTGTTCCGATTTTTCCTCCCTAAAACATGGATATACAATTTATATATTACTCAAAAAAATATTACATGATATTATTATACTTGAGATTATGATCAAGATTTAATACAGACCTCATATTTGTCCAGGCTCTTGGTATCATGGCCAGGTCAGATAGTGGATAAGAAGGTAAGGATAAATTTCTTTAATTAAAAGGCTGAATCTGAATGACAGGGTGAGAAATAGTGTGATAAGAGAAAAGTGTGGTTCGCAAGATGACGTTGTGACCAGGGTTAAAAAAGGAATGCTTCAGTGGTTTGGTCATGTAGAAAGAATGAACGAGAAAAGAGTGACAAAGCAAATTTATGTTTCAGAAGTGAACGGCAGAGTCGGGAAAGGACGCCCTAGACGAAGATTTATCGACCAAATCGGCGATACATTGAAAATGGGCCATATTAGGAGTACCCTTAACCGATGAGCGTGTAGGCGTAGATATATGGATGTAAAGGAGGCGAGAGAGGTGTGTCAGGATCGCGCCAAATGGAAGTCCAAATAAGCATATAGTAACATAATTGCAAATAATTATTATGTTACCCATATAGTAGTATCTGCCTACCCCTCTGGGTGACAGGCGTGAGTGTTTGTGTGTGTGTGTGTGTGTGTGTGTGTGTGTGTGTGTTATGATAAATTTCATACAAAAAGTATAATATACATACAATTCCTGTCTCTGTTTTCGCAGACGTGCCTTCCAGTCTGCAAGCTCGACGGCCAAATGTTGACTCTCACCGTTATTCTGATTGACGTTCTGCGCCGGGGGATTCTTGCTATTTTTGTTTTCATTCTCACTATCACACAAACACTCATTAAGAACCAATGTCGCCCAGTTCTGAAGATAATGGTCCCTTTCTTTTGCCAGACGTCTCATGTGATTAAACATTGTCGGCGATTGGAAGAGATCGATTGCATCTGGCGTCAAAACTACAGTCTGCATATCAGTTACCTAAAAAATAAATGCCGCTACTGTAATCTAATGATTTTAACAATACATATTAGCTAGCGATAAAATTTCTGGTGCAAATACCTAAACTTGCAAAGTTAACATAATAAGTGCATGTCGTCTTTAAATGATTTTTTTAAACTACATTTTCTAAAAAGTTTTCAAGGTTTTTATGAAATCGAAAATTCGGACTGCAGAGTTAGTTTTATACATAAATAAAGGGATTTATTGAAAGAGCATGACCATATTTTTAATAATCAAATAACATAAAGACATTCTAAGCAAAAGTTAAATTCAAAATTCCAACCGCTTAATCATAATGTTTATTGTTATTCGGAATATCTACACTAATCATAGCAAACAAAGAAATAAGGCCCTACCTGAATAAGGGCACAACAGAGTGATTTTAATTAGATATGTTTTCTATAACTTACCAACTATTACACGTTATTTACAAAATATTTTCAAACAAATCCCAGTGGCAGTAAAAAGGTAAAGTTTAAAAATTAAACATTTTTATCTCCAAAACTAATTTTTTCAAAAATATGAATCTACTACTATAATATTATACATACCAGAAAAAATTTAAACATGTATCTTTCTATTTATGAAAAAAAATCTAAATCGAATTTTCCTACAAAAAAAAAATATATTTAGCGAAAAGCGACCACTCTAATCTTTATTTATAACCCTTACTTATTCACCATGATCAAGTGCACATATTTAGACTTATGATCAAGTGTTCTTACTTGCTTAAAAAAATATTGAAGCTATTACGAATAACACTGGAAATTACAATAAAATAGACATTAATGTGATTAAGAATAGATAGAAGCGAAAGAGCGTAAAATGATCTTTAAACTTAATGTATAAGTATTTTCGCTTTTATCTCATATTCTGTGTACATGCAAATTAAACTTGACCCGTAAAAGTCTAAAATTGGACATGCACCTCTTCTACTGTAGAGATGAGTACTAAATCATCACGTTTAGCAGGTGGATTAAAGGTAGCTGTACCAAATGTCTCGTACTTTGGACGATGCGTCCCCGTCGCCGATTTGGATATTTTACGTCTGACGTAAACGAAATGCTTATCTCTATAGTCTATAGTCTAGTCTATAAAATTTCCCGTAGCCACCTCTTATGACACCCACGAGACTAATTGGGGTAATGGATTCTCTGACCACCATACGACAAGGTTAAGATTGATTTATGATAACTTTTATTTTAATCTCTGAAGGTTGATTTATGATAATGTGTTTTAAAAATTTTGATTCAGGGTGTGGTGGCGCTGTCATCGCGCCACTAGCCGCTACATCGAAGCCAAAATCGCGCTATGAAAGTTCCGAATTAAAAGCAGTTACATAGGCTGCACTAAAAGTATCGGGAATGGAATATTTCCACTGTTCCTGTCATATTAAAATATTTTTAATTGAAAACTCCTTGGTTTTAAAAATCGAATACCATTTATTTATTTAAAAAAAGATTCTCGGTCTTGTCACAAGGTTTTGTCAAACTTGTTTAGTCGTTGAGAAAATGGAATTGACTCGAAAAAATTCAAGAGCGATGATTTATTATGACTTTCGAAGTGGTTTAACACAAAAACAGTGTGTTGACCGGATGATTTCTGCATTTGATGATGAAGCCCCACCCAAAACCACAATTTATCGCTGGTTTGCTGAATTTAGACGTGGACGTGTCAAGCTCAGTGATGATCCCCGTCAAGGTCGTCCAAAAACTGCAGTCATCCAAGAAAACGTTGATGCTGTGCGTAAGCTGATTGAGGAAGATCGACATGTGACATACCGCGAAATTCAGGCAACTTTAGACATTGGCATGAGTCAAATACAAATAATCTTGCATAAATAATTAGGTGTAAACAAGTTGTTTTTCCGATGGATACCGCATTCGCTCTGTGAAGAGCAAAAAGCGTCTCGCGTTACTTGATGCGTCAGAACTCTCGAAAGATTCCACGCAGGATCCTCAAATGCTGTATACATCGTATCAGGTGACGAATCCTGGATATACGCGTACGCACCCGAAACAAAAAACCAGTCCCGAGTTTGGGTGTTCGAAAATGAGTTAAAGCCAACAAAAATTGTTCGTTCACGAAGTGTTGCAAAAACAATGGTGGCCACGTTTGTCTCCAAAACCGGCCATGTTACGACTATTCCTCTTGAGGGACAAAGAACGGTTAATGCAGAATGGTATGCTAGCATTTGTTTGCCACAGGTCGTTTCTGAACTCCGTAAAGAGAACTGCAACCGCCGCATCATCCTCCATCACGACAATGCGAGTTCTCACACAGCACACAGAACAAAAGAGTTTTTAGAGCAAGAAAACATAGAATTATTAGACCATCCGCCGTACAGCCCTGACCTAAGCCTTAATGATTTCTATACTTTCCCTAAAATAAAGAATAAATTGCGTGGACAGAAATTTTCATCACCTGAAGAAGCTGTGGACGCCTACAAAAAGGCCATTTTGGAGACCCCAACTTCCGAATGAAATGGTTGCTTCAGTGATTGGTTCCATCGTATGGAAAAATGTGTCAAATTTCGCGGAGAATACTTCGAAAGCAATAAATACATTTGTAAATAGTAATGTTGTGTCACTTCCTTGATTCCCGAAATTTTCAGTGCCGCCCTCGTATAAAGAATGGTTCTGAATTACCATTCGGAGCGTTGGCCGCTTTCCCCTCCGATCACCTTGTCCGGTGGAAGATCTCAACCTTTCCTTCCACCGGCCACAAGGGAATAATTTTCAAGAAGAGTCTACATTTTTATATAGTTATGTAGGAAAAAAACACCGATTTTTTTTTTATTACACCATGGTTGTATGGCAGCTCCGTGACGCAGTCAGTGGCTTAGCAATGAGTCACAATGCTAAGAGCCGCGGGTTTGAATCCCGCATGGAACAAGTATTTGTATGGCCTACAAATAATTGTATTCCGGGTCTGGATGTTAGTCCTTGTGAAATTTATATAATATGTAAACTGCCCCCACGATACAGGAGAAGATCCTACTGTGGAGGTAATGTTTTTTAAAAAAAAAGATTGATAGATAGATTATATGAACCTGCTATTTCTACATAATTTACGCACAGTTACAAAGAAGTAAATACAATAGAAGACTATCTGATAATTTCCAGGCAAACATAAAAATATTATGGAAACTCGTCAGAACTACACATACACACACAGTCATGAAAATCATAAATCATGAAGCAATTAATGATATGCGAGATGTGAACGAATCATTAAAGTAGGGGAATGAAAGTGAACTCTGGTAGACAAAAGGAGAGCGTTTTTGAAAGGGAGGCAAGTAAACTTTATGTGAAATAAGAATACAAAGGAAGTTTGTGTTATTAGGATGTCGTATTTAGTGGGGATAGTACATGTGTAAAAACGTGAAGTGTGGTATGCAAAAACATATTGAACCAGAATTAGGTAGGGATATTTCGGTGGTTTGGAGACGTAGAAAGACTGAATGAGAAAAAAATGTCAGAGCGAATTAATGCTGCAGAACTGTGGCAGAGTTGCCAAGTGACGTGAGTGAAGTTGAGAAGTAGGAAGTTCATCGACCAAATTGGTGATGAAGATGAGCCAAGTTAAGACTGTAGTGACGCACGGATGGGCCGGTTCGAACCGGGGTGGTACCACGACCTCACAGAATACCAGCGTGAAGTAGAGGTTGACCTCTGCGTTTCGCTTGGTGAGTGCAGGTGGCCGGAGGCCCTTTTTACTGGAAATGAGGCATTCCATCTTAGTCCTCACGGGTGACAACGCATCTGCATTTTGATTTGTAATAGAGGATAGATGTAGATGTCTATGGGCCGCAGCAACCACTTACCATCAGGTGGACTGTGTGCTCATTTGTCACCCTTATCCTATAAAAAAAAGTACCATTACATAGCGCACACTGTAAGTTCTGCGCTCCTGGTCGCTCATAAATGTTTAATGCACACTGCTTGTTGTTAAATAAAATAACCATATTCCATTAAAGTTGGAATTTTTTTTTTCAATCATGTACTCTTTAGTAGTATAACCTTCACGAAACAATTTTTGCCTAAAAAAAATTTTAAACTTATTGATAGATTGGTCATGCATATTTTCTAGGACTTTATAGTTAAAACGTACACATTGCCCCATAACGGATTTACCGACTCTTTGGAGTTGAGTAACTGCTATAACTAGCTTGTGCTTATTAGATTAACGCATTTAAAAAAACTACCTATAACTAAAAAGTGTTAAATTTTTTTGAGGGACTTTAGAAATAAAGTGGTATAAATATTATTACTCTTTGAAAGCGACACAGGTTTACAAAAAATAAAAGTTATATGGATATATCGTAATTTTTGCAAATCAAGTTTCTCATGTCAAATACTTTTGATAAACAGATAAAATGCTAAATTAATAATCCAATACTGTTCTGTTAAGGACACGAATTGTCCATGCCCTTTAAAATACATAGTTATTATCATGAACCGTAAATGGACGCGCTAGGCGTAGCGCTAGCGTGTAGACGGCAGTCATAACACGCTAGCATATTCAAATAAGGTCGTACTTATGCTATCGTCACTTTGTTACGGTTGTCAAGTTCACTATGCGGGCACAAATTATGTATGTGTCACAGACATACCCATAGCTATGTGGGTTTAAAAACGTTTATCTCTTTCGACTACTAAGCGACTCAGAGGATGGCGGAAATTATTAAAAATAACCTGACCTCAGTAAACAACGTTAATATGTTTGCAGATTTTTTTTGTGGATTTATTCGTCTTGCACGGTAAAGATTTGGATCCCGCGCCAACGTCACAGTGACTGAGTGAAACCGGCCACACCGCCACAGTTGAGTGTACCTGTGGTACTACCATATGTCAGCGTTATCACAGGCAAAATTGGCGACACAATGAAACGAGCTATTATTAGAATGATTTTTGCCACATGTGAAATGTAATATGCTTCTACAAGATGACAAACAAGACAAACATGATTGTAAATGTGGACTCTTTTATATAGGGCAATCTACCAAAATATCTATTTATACCCACATAAAAGAACATACAGCTGATTTGAAACATCTACAATCTGGGAAGTCTACAGACTGTGATCTTATCCTAAACGGCCCCCGACGCATCAGATATGATAGATCACATTGACATATTTATTCATAATCATCATCATTACAGTTCTTAACAAGTCCACTGCTGAACATAGGCCTCCCCCAAAGAATGCCACAAAGCACGGTCCTGAGCCACCTACACCGAATAAGGAGGGGCTGCCCGCAAGGTGAGGTTTATTCACTTCTCCTGTGGAATATGGTCATAAATGAACTAATTAGCAATTTAAATGCCAACCACTTCTATATAATTGGTTACGCAGAAGACTTGAAAATACTGGTCACGGGAAAAATAGCAAGCATGGCGTGCGACCTGACCCAAGCGGCTATCCGTATAGTGGAGAGTTAGTGCAAAGAATACAACTTAACCGTTAATTCATATACATTTTATTTGGATTAACGGTTAATAATTCTAATAATGTTCACACAAAAACAAATGCTGAGTAACTATCACCTGCCAAGTCTCTTCAGCACAAAACTCCAGCTATTCTCGGAGGTAAAATACGTAGGTCTTACCTTGGACAGTAAACTTAACTGGAATAAACACATAGAAAACAAAATCAACAAGGCTAGTATAACTTCTGCAATGCAGAAACATGTTTGGCAAACGATGGGGTCTGACACCAAAATTATACTGTGGCTGTACAAAACGAATGAAACCACCACTATAAAGAAGCTTTTGCATTACCAAAGATTGGCATGTATGACTGTCACAGGCTGCGTAAAGACTACACCAACAGCAAGCCTTATTGGCTATGCTGGAGCTAACCCCGCTTCACCTACACATACAACAATATAAAGACTTTAGCTGACATTAGACTCAAAACCCTAAATCTTTGAAGTAACAGTAGAGTCCCTTATATAGGTATAATTGATAGAATTTACTCAAAACTTCATATCTTACAAGCCAAGTACTATAAGATCCCCAAAAAATGTGTTCCATAAGAAATATAAGATACAATTAAATGAAACTAACCAGCCAGAGGGATTAAACGCAAAAGAGCTTAGTTTTCACAGATGGTTTTAAAACAAATAAAGGTGTAGGATCTGTAACTTTCTAGGAAGACCTTAATATCCACATATGTATACCGCTGGGTACCCACCACAGCCCTTCGGGTAAAATGTATGGATATCATCCAAGCGGACATAGCAGTAGATGCTAGGAAGGCTTATCCATCAAAATACTGACCGACAGTATGGCAGTACTACAAGCTCTTATTTGCAATGTGGTAAACTCTTTTTCTTTTCTTTATATAGGATAAGGGTAACAAAGGAGCACACAGTCCACCTGATTATAAATGGTTGCTGTGGCCCACAGACATCTACATCTATCCTCAAATATGAATCAAAATGCAGATGCATTATCACCCGTGAGGACTAAGATGGAATGCCTCATTTCCAGTAAAAAGGGTCTCCAGTTCTCTACACTCACCATATGAAACACAGCAGCATTAAGCTGCTATTTTACGGTGGTATTCTGTGTGTGTGGTACTTCCACCGTCAAGCCGACCCAGTCGTGCTACAACTATACTAGTATAGATTATTGACTAATATATGAGTGCCATCAACAACTAAATGAGATTTGTAAACACAACAATGTGACTCTGCAATTAATCAAGGGACACAGTGGATCCATGGGCAATGACGCAGCAGACGAACTGACCAAGAGTGGATCGGCTATGGCCGTTATAGGGCCGGAACCAATCATACTGATCTGTTCGTTCACCGGTAGATAAAAACTTTACTAGTCAACGCACTCAGCTTCGGAAAAATCTAGTCAACTGTAGGCAAGTTATGGAGGCCCGGCCAGATATAAACAGTTGTATAACCATTGTCTTAATGAGATCGAACAAGCTACAGATCAGGATAGCAACAAGTGCCATTACAGGATATGGCTCCTTTAACAAACAAATATCTACTATATTATACAGATAGTCCTCTGTGCAGAGCACGTATGGGGGAGGAGGAAACGGCGGCCCACATGGGGCTGGCATGTCTGGACATATACATAAACATCTCAGCACCCCGGGATCACTCCCCGAAGTTGCTCGCAACATCAAAGGACTGTTCAAATTCTTCAGGGAGATTTCATGGCTCGAATAATCACAATATTCCTACCCACACACAAAATATGAGCTTAGACGAGGAGTTAGAGTAGAGTCGTAAACTAACTAAACAACTGCATAATAGTCCCATCAAAGTACAACCTAGCCAACATTGCCACTACTATGAAGAGGCTGCAGATGGTTTTGAGGCAGGAAGGAATTCACCATGTTAACCCAACTCGGAATGACCGATTTCACATATAAAAATATTTTCTCTCCTTAACTTAACTAAAACTACTAAAAAAACTTAACTCCTTAGACATGAAGATTTCTTTGTAATGTTTTCCTTCACCACCAAGAACGCTAAATTGACACATCTAATTATTGGACCTTGATAACTCAAAAACTGTAATCATGAAATTTAGGATTCTAGGTAAACTTCTTAGAGATGCAAAATTACTGGTGTAGTAATACTGAGTTAATATTACTTCAGTAAGTTTGAGTTATAGTGAGAGGAGGCAAGTTGAAAGTAGCTCAAATTGGTATTCCACACACACTGCCCATGCATTACCTTTTTCCAACTTAGCTGATACACTGGTATGTGTTTAGATGCTAACAGTGTAGTCTAAAGGCTGATTGAAAAGCAGAAAATAATTTAGACATAGTAATGTAAGAAGGACCCAATCTAAATTCAGGTCAAAAATGAGTCAGTATATTATGTCAAAACATTCCAAAGGAACTGTTACAACAAGAATCATTGAATGAAAAGCAAAATTACAAAAAAGTCACAGTAATCATTTAATCTTCACACTCTAGTAGCTCATTGTGGGTTGGATCCTTTTTACATAATTGTCTATATACTAATCAAGCAACCTTTATTAGGATCAAAAATGTTCAACTTGCCTGTTTAATACATTCCACAATATTATGCTGTAAGTCCACATCAAGTTCCTTGATCCTTGTAATAAATATCTCCTTATTAGGACACTGAACAGCAGCACCAAGTAGTAATAATATTAATAGCTTCATGTTTTCCAGGCCATCTCGTGATTCGGGTGATTTTCCTAAACATATGCATTCTGGCACTACCAATAGAGTCATCCCCAACTCTTCATCATAAAGACTTTTAACATTTTTTATTATCGCATCAAAATTCTTCACTCTACCTAATATCAACGCTTGGTCCTCCAAGCCTGTCAGTTTTGTAATATGATAAGATGGTTCTGGGTCTATTTGTAAATATACTTGATGTAGAATATCTCCATTGAAAAGTGCTGCATAGTCTTTGACACTTTCTGGATTTGTGAGACATGACTTCAACTGCAAATATTTATATATGAAGATTGTCACAAAATCTTTATTAAATAAAATATTATTTAAGAGACATCTCTAAGAGTTTATAGTTAACAATTAGTAAAAAAAAAAGAATCAAAGCTAAAAATAATTTGACAAATTCATATTAAATACATTCTTCATAAATAACTAATATTAACATTTCCATTACAAATACAAATAGTGAAAGTTGCACTTCTGAACCTTTACATTTTATGTCATAGTTAAAAGAAAGGATCTAGTTCTAGATAATCTCATTGTGTCAAGAATTTTGTGTGAACCAGTATGAACATAGCAGTTGTTATGTTGCATGTTAACATGCTAAATCAACTAGAATACAAAAAAAAACATATAATTATAGAACTGTAATTTATATAAATATAGTTACATAAATTAAATAATATGTTAAGTATGGATAATTTAGATAAATTTCTTAATATTCGCGACAACATCAAATTTGCAAATTAATAAAATAATGTAATTACTAAAAGAAACATGAAATAATATATTATAGTTTGTTTTAGCAAATATACACAATTTATTAACATTATTAAAAATGGTACTTTCTAACCATTCACACTTTCAATCACTTGGAACGTCCGGGTTAAATTATCTCACGGTTCATTTTAGTTTATAGGCACTGACTGCGATGTGCACTTACCCATGAAACCAGAGGTCCGTTCAAGAAGTCTTCAATTTCGGCACCCGACGCAGCCATTCTCCCCAAGCGTTATGATGAACAAAACCTACCCCTACGGTCTTGCCCGAAGAACATGACATTGAAACAACTCGAAAATTCAAAACGAGATGAAAATTTATTGAACATCTGCGACAAAATTTAAAGAAGTTATCAATATAAATAGAGCGCAAACACCGTAACACTTGAGCGACTCGATGATTCGATTTGTGTAGTAGTTTTGTAGTCGTCTAATCGTCTATCGTCTTGCTTGCACCTAGTTGACAAGATGTGACAAGATGACAAGCACAGATTATTGTTGTTACCAATGAGCCAATGACCAAAGTAATGATTATATACTCTTTGTCAATGACCAAATAAGGCCCGCCATATACATACGGAATTCCGAACCAGTGTTGCAAAAATTCCCGATTTATCGGGAGATCTACTGACTTTAATTAGTATCTCCCAATATCCCGATTTAGCGACAATGTCTCCCGATTTTTTAGCATTTTCAACTAATATAAAATAATATTCATAAATAAAATTGAAAAGTAATATTCTAAATACGACAACACTAAAATGAACCTTTAACACAAAATCTATATACGGGGACTTCCCGTAATTGCTCGCACCACCTCCTATGGAACCTATACCCTTATTAGGTTTTGAACTTGGCGGTATGCTTAAAGCATATTGCACTGAAACATCTTAAAATATAGTTTATTATTATCTGGTAAGTGTACGGGGGAGATCCCTAAAGATAATTTTGATTGGATTGTTTTACGAATTAAGCTTAAGCCATGTATATATAGTGTTGTTCGTTCATAGAATTGCATTCACTAATTACTTGCCTTCTTCTGTTGTGTTGTGAACTGTTGTGCTATATGTTCAAATTTGTTAGAGAGCAATAATTATCAAAAATTAATTTAGAATGGCGTTTGCTTCTAAAAACAGAAGAATTTTGGACAAGCGTTAAACACAAAAAATATATAGTTAAGCATTAAATTTTAGTTTTAGTTTAGTTAATTTAAAACGAGAAAGAATGACATCTTAAAGAACCTGTTTATGATACATTTCTAAACCCAAGGATTTAAATAAAAATCTCCCGATTCCTCATCCGATTTTTAGCTGACAAATCTACCGATTTTTTATTATTCACTTTTGCAACACTGTTCCGAACGCAGCAAGTCCATATAAAATCTACGACCCGTCACATACGTACGGTAGTTTTCTGTTCGAAATTTTGCGGGCAAAACGGGATTCCGTATGTGTTTGGCCGACCCGTTCGGAATTCCGAAACGGAACCCCGAAACTGAATTCCGTATGTATGGGGCCGGCCTAATAAGAGAAAGAGAGAAATAATATTTTTTTATGTCGGTGTCGGCAATCATACACAAGCACAAGCGTGTAAAGAGGGCGTTTGGCTTGGCTTGCGTTAGCTTGTGGACGCTTGTCCCCGATCCGGTCTTGAGTCGGTTTTTGGACACAGATCAAAGGGCGATAGCGGCAAGTGCTTGCAACGAATCACACGTTGGTGCGCGTTTAGTAGCTATTGTGATTTATCGACGAGCGCATGTTTAGTTTTTTGTTTAAAATGAGTGGCTGGTCGAAGAGAGTTTATCGATTCTGGAATATTACCAGAGCGAATCATCGATCTGGAACCCCAAAGAGTCGTCTTGCCTAGTTAACGGAAAAGCCAGCAAAAGAATTAAAAGCCAAAAAAAATATTGATGACAAGTTTTCGCAAGCATTTAAAAAAAAAACAGGATTCATCGAGCTTTCCTTGTTTTTTGTATTACTTTGCTTGTATTTCAAATAAAAACATGTTATACCAAACGCAATAGCCGACACAAGTTCGGTATCCGGCATGCTTGGGTGTACGTAGCACACTGACGCATTCACAAGCATGAAAAAGACTTGTGAGAGATTTGTGGACGCGTGTGGCTTGAAGGCGTTTGCCAAGGCTTGGCAAGCATGGAAAGGCACCATTAGGATTAAGCCCGCTTTTCACTATGGGATATAATATAATATATACAGGGTATTTTTGAAACGCTCCCGAAAACAAAGACAGATGATAGAAGATACTACACCTTGGCACATAGGTCACAAATGAATTTGATCCCGACGAAAAAAAAACATCTTTTCGCAACGTTTTATTAACTTTATTCACGCTCCATCATGTTAATACATCTAAATGAAACGATAATTTCATAAAAAAAATCATGAAAATACTTAAACAGAAAACCAGCAGTGAAACTTAAAAATTACATCAGCTGATAATAGGGATAATAGGGTTAATCCTCGCGGACGTCGAACGCTTATAGATCCCGTCACGTAAAAACGCTGGCCTTGAACCTGGGCACTGAGCGATCTATCGAAGTTTCATTTTTTAGTTTAATTTTTCATTTCTTATACAAAATCAAAGACAACGATGAGATAGTGTTTATAATTGTGTGAGTACTGAGTACCCAATTAGGTACGTTTATTAATTTCAATAATTTTTTGTAGTAAAGATAATGTAATAAAATGTACAAAATCAGGAAGGAGAGTAAAATTCCCTAAGTATTATCGCCCGTATCACGGTCTCTAGAAGGGGGTGATGTGGAGGCATATCGAACCTGGAACTTCAAAGTGCGGCAGCGAGTGAGCGTACAGCTGTCTTTATACTATGGTACAGCTACTACTGCTAGCTAACATATGGCACGACTATATCTAGGTCAAACGGCCACGCCTCAATCGACTTGCGCGTGAGCGGGTTCCCCCCGCCAGTCCGCAGCTGCTACCGACGTAGAACGTATGTCACTCTTGCGCTTGTCCGGGCTATCGTATTCATTAATATAATTATTGTAGTCGAGTACATATCGAGTTGTATATAAGTTCTATAGTTTGTGTTAAATTGTCTTTCCTTTGTTTTCACTGTGTACATTATCCGCCTTCTTAAATGTTCTGTGTACTTGTAGACAATAAACGTTTTGTGCGTTATATGTGGTGACTTTTATTGACACTCTAAACACCCATACAACCATAACTTTTAAATTCCATATGAAAATTAGTCGTAGGGATAAAACTTATAAATAATAAACGTTGACGATGTCTTAACATACATAACGCTTTAACGGTGTGTGGAAGGTTCTCCAGTGCGTCAATGACTTTACATTGTGCGCATTTGTTTTAGCGTATTTGATTAATAATTTTAGTTTTTAAAACAGTTCCGTGTTGACTATCTAAAGAAACAGTTTAATTGTGTTGTTTATTAAATGATTGTTCGTATTACTTGCTATTTATTACTTAATGATATTATCCTTGTTGTAACGTTTTACGTTTCTTGCTTTGTTTTTATAATGCCTAACGCGTACGTTTATAGAAGCTCGCAGGAATGCTTCGCATGCATTGCGAATTTACCGAGAGAAATTCCCGACCGCTCGATATCCAGCTGACTGATAACAGCAGCATTTCAGCGAGTGTTGGAAAATCGGCCCATTGCTCTGATAGCGGCAGGAGGTGGAAGTCAAGTGGCTGTTCACTCGGAGGAGCGCATTTTAAATGTCGTTCGCCGGAATCCGAACCTAGGTACACGAAGTATCGCTAAATTGTTAAGGCGTCGGGATGGAACAAGTGTGTCATACTGTACAGTTCACAAAGTGTCAAATTGTAACCGAATGCGCCCAAACAAAGTGTACAAAGTGCAAGCTTTAGTTCCCGGTGATCACGACCGCCGGCGAGTTTTCTGCCGTTGGTTATTAGACCAGCAACAACTCGTGCCTGGTTTCATTGAGCACGTCACCACGGAGGATTTAGAGCGGTAAGCTGTTTCATACCTAATTTTTTTAAGTAACTTAGTACTGAACTGATTTGAATAGGTACATTACTGAATACATCGAATAATAAACATACCTACACGATGAATAAAACACATGGTGCACCTTGGTTACGTATCATTTAAGTATTTTTTTCATTAGCGGGGAATCGAACCAGTTATTTGGGTTATTTTACCTGTGAATTCGAATTAAAGTGGCTACGTGAAGACAAGCACAGTGGCAAAATAGTAGGTTAAGTAGATAAAATAGGTATTTAGACAAGTGTTGTAAATTATTAGGTATTGTGATATGGTATGGCCCATTAGGCTAGTGGGCGCGCGGCCTCTGCAAATTCTGCGTTCTCGCGTACATTGACCCTTAATCAGCTGATTGTAATTCAGTAATTCCACTGATGGTTTTATGTTTAAGTATTTTCATGATTTTTTTTATGATATTATCATTTCATTTAGATGTACTAACATGATAGAGCGTGAATAAAGTTAATAAAACGTTGTGAAAAGATGATTTTTTTTTCGTCGGGATCAAATTTATTTGTGACCCATGTGCTAAGGTGTAGTATCTACTATCATCTGTCTTTGTTTTCGGGAGCGTTTCAAAAATACCCTGTATTACATCTCGAAATGTAAATTTATATCGCTCACCATACTTTTAAGTGGAACTGTTTACACTGAGCTATAATATATATTACATCTCAAAATATTAATATTTTTTCGATCTACCGCGCTATATTTTCATATTATATTTCGCCCCTTGTACCCCGCCCACCGTTCAGGTGCCGCAGAAGCAGAACGGTGTGCAGCGTATAACGGGTAATCCTTGTAACATATCTATTTATTTATGGGGTAATCCAATGAAGAACGCACACTGGTTAAAAGATATATCTCACAGTGTGAAAGCCAATAGCGGGATGTAATTTATACTTCGGGATATAATATATTATATTATATCCCATAGTGAAAAGCCTGCAGGATGCGCCTGGCTTGCAGGATCCCGGGGCAGTGCGGCCCCGGGATAAGGCCTTTAGTAGATGCTTCAAGTTTGGGAGCTGAAGCGAGACTTTCTATATTCTCCGATGGTTCGGCTTTTATACCTTTTTAGAGAGAACGAGAAATTATTTAAATTAAAAGGAAATTTTTGGTAAATGACCTAGAGCAAAAGAGTATTTATGTGGAAATATCGAAATAAAACATCATACCGGTAACGAATATGAATAAAAATTGCCATGACAACGAAATAAATAACGGTTGTCAAAAATATAAATTTTTGGTTTTTAGACATATAATTGAAAAACAGTAACATTTAAGTAAGAAATGAGATATTATTGATATAGGAAAAAAAATAGTGCAGCAGCGCGCACAAAACCCGAAATTGCAGAGTTACGGAGAACTATATAAAAGATCGAAATAGGTAAGACTCCATTGACAGCGATTTAGAAGGTGCTGATAGCGTGAAAATACGAAGTAAAAATGATTTATTATTGTGTAAAAACATTACAGGATCCTATGGAAATAAAGGTGATGCAAAATATAAATGCAGAAAATCAAAAATAGAATCGAAAAATAGTGTAAAATGATATGTAAGTAGCATATCTGATAGCGTGAAAAGTGATGCAAAATATGAATGCAGAAAATCAAAAACAGAATGGAAAAATAGTGTAAAATGATATGTAAGTAGCATAACACTACATTTTCCCCCCGACCCTGGAAAATTTTTGACTCAGCAAAAATTTGATATGTACATTCTAAAATAAACCATAAAAACACAGCTTTGCAGAAACAGACATCAACAGGCAAAATCAGATATACTATCTCTTACATCCATCATCTGCATTCAGGTAAGGGTGGAGTTCACATTCAATGACTACCACTCTAAAAGTGTGTTTTCGAAACGACATTAAGGCTTATTTAAGGAGTAGTCATCCGCTCCTGCGTGGAAAAAAAAATTAGTCGAAGAGACACCACTCTAAAAGTGTGTATTCGAAAGGACATTCAGGCTTTTTTAAGGAGTTGTCATCCGCTACTGCGTGGAGAAAAAATTAAGGGAGTAGTCAGCCGCTCCCAAGTGAAGATAAAGGTAAAGAAAATTAAGGGAGTAGTCAGCCGTTCCCAAGTGAAGATAGAGATAAAGAACTTAATCTTAAGCAAGCATTAGTCGCTATGACTTATGCAACATCTTAAAGCAAGATGTGTTGAAGAACACTGGATCACTAGACAAACAAACAAATTAAAAGAAATAAAAATAATAAGGTGAAAATGGTGATATTTATACATATATACAAATTAACAGTTAATAAATGTTTAGAAAAGTTATGATTCGTCTCGTTTCAACTTTCAAAAACAATTTTATATAAAAAAAATGAATGATGAATGAGTTAAGAACGAAAGAGAAAGCAATTAAATCAAAAGGGAATTGACAAGGCGCAGTAAAGGTGAAGAAAAGAAAAAAAATTAATTTAAGCAAGCTTTAGTCGAAGAGATCGAAGCCCATATCTTCATCGTCAGACTAGATTCTTCCTTCTTGGTCTCTTTCTCTTCTTTCTTCTCCTCAGCTGCCGGCGCTGCAGCAGCGGCGACCGCGGCCACGGGCGCTGCTCCACCGACGGGCATGGTCGACAACTTCTCACGACCCTGCGCGATCAGTTCTTCACTCTTGCCATTGAGTTCCGAGATGACCTTCTTCAGTATCTCGGATTCAGTGCCTCAATACCCACAGAGCTGAGGATCTTCTCAACGTCAACAGCGCCTGGCCTGCAGGATCCGCCTGGCCTGCAGGATGCGCCTGACCTGCTGGATGCGCCTGGCCTGCAGGATGCGCCTGGCTTGCAGGATCCCGGGGCAGTGCGGCCCCGGGATAAGGCCTTTAGTAGATGCTTCAAGTTTAGGAGCTGAAGCGAGACTTTCTGTATTCTCCGATGGTTCGGCTTTTATA
Organism: Parnassius glacialis; assembly: GCA_033319125.1. Taxonomy (NCBI): domain Eukaryota; kingdom Metazoa; phylum Arthropoda; class Insecta; order Lepidoptera; family Papilionidae; genus Parnassius; species Parnassius glacialis. Next base: position 19,575,603 of record JAVANC010000009.1, read on the forward strand.
CCTTTTTAGAGAGAACGAGAAATTATTTAAATTAAAAGGAAATTTTTGGTAAATGACCTAGAGCAAAAGAGTATTTATGTGGAAATATCGAGATAAAACATCATACCGGTAACGAATATGAATAAAGATTGCCATGACAACGAAATAAATAACGGTTGTCAAAAATATAAATTTTTGGTTTTTAGGCATATAATTGAAAAACAGTAACATTTAAGTAAGAAATGAGATATTATTAATATAGGAAAAAAAAAATAGTGCAGCATCGTGCACAAAACCCGAAATTGCAGAGTTACGGAGAACTATATAAAAGATCGAAATAGGTAAGACTCCATTGGTAGCGATTTAGAAGGTGCTGATAGCGTGAAAATACGAAGTAAAAATGATTTGTTATTGTGTAAAAACGTTACAGGATCCTATGGAAATAAAGGTGATGCAAAATATAAATGCAGAAAATCAAAAATAGAATGCAAAAATAGTGTAAAATGATATGTAAGTAGCATAACTGATAGCGTGAAAAGTGATGAAAATATGAATACAGAAAATCAAAAACAGAATGGAAAAATAGTGTAAAATGATATGTAAGTAGCATAACACTACAACATTTTGTAGGCCGTGAAAGAAAGAAAAAAGAGGTCTAAAAGATAAGTATGAAGAAGTTGAACATTGTTTATGAATCACTTGAATAAGCGCAGTTCATCTATTTTTCGTTTTTGATTTGATATATTCTTGTTTTTTGGTGAGTATTAAGATGATAAATCAATATAAATTGAATAGATTAGTATCTTGAATATCTGAGACTTAATGATAGCGATGTAAAACACAAACTAATAAGAAGTACTAGCGCAATGTAAGCCAATGGTGCTTTAAAAGTAATGACCATAGATTATTGAAGCGAAAACTTCTTTAGAATCGTTGTGATTTGAAACTTGATGAAACGGAAAAGTGACACTAAAAAGAGAAAAACAAATACTTCTATAGGATTAAGCCTGCGAAAAAAAGAGATAGAATAAAGGATGTTTCCTATTAACTCGGTCTCATAAACTATAATAAAAAAAGAATAAATGATAATTTTTCATTATTTAAAATAGGGTTATTTATTAAGTTTAGTATACGATAGGCTGTTTTCCGCAACTCCACGTCTATGCGCATATTTTGCGTGTGGGCAGGAATAATGTAATTATTCGAACCATGAGATCTCCCCGAAGAAGTTCAACAGTCCTTTGATGTTGCATGCAACTTCGGAGAGTGATCCCGGCGTGCCGAGATGTTTAGCCCTGTACGTAGCGACCTCCAGACATTTCAGCAGCACGTGGGCTGTTGTTTCTTCCTCACCCATACATACCCTGCACAGGAGACTATCTGTAACACCTATATTATTATAAATGTTTGTTAAATGTGCCGTGTCCTGTGATAGCACTTGTTACTATCCTGATCTGCGGCTTGTTCAGTCTCATTAGAACTTTGGTTAAACGACTGTTTATTTCAGGCAGGGCTTCCCTAGCTTGTCTACAGCACAGAATACTTTACTCCTAGCGGAGAGCCAGAACGGTGGTCTACAGTCTACTAGATTTTTCCAAAGCTGAGCGTGTTGATTAGTGAAGTGTCTACGTAACAGTGAACGAACGTTACTAAAGAGGATTGGTATGATTGGTTCCGGCCCTATAGTGACCAAAGCCGATCCTCTTCTGGCCAGTTCGTCTGCTGCATCGTTGCCTCTGGATCCACTGTGTTCCTTTATCCATTGCATAGTCACATTGTTGCTTTTACATACCTCATTTAATTAGTGATGGCATTCATATATTAGTCCCAAGTTCACCACATTGCAATTCAGAGCTTGAGGTACCACCCTACTGTCGGTCAGTATTAAGCGCTTGAATAAGGTGATGTTCGATCGTAAATGTAGGCGTTAAACAGCTATATTTCGCCGAATATTCACTGTATAAAAAATCTGCACACAGGTAAATTTTTGTCCTTAAAAAAAGCTACAATTTGGTTTTCTATCGTTTTTTCGTGTCTTTAGTATTTTGGGAGATATTTTAAAGAAAAGGGTTAAAAACACGAAATTGAAAAAAATCGTTCTCTTTAAATTCCAGTTTTTCTAAAATTAGGCATTTTAAATTGGTCAAACTTCATGGGTGTATTAATAATACATACATAAAGAGAATCACAGAAGGGTGGCGATCAATTTTAATTAGGGGTAATGTATTTTGGGGGTTGTATTCACAGATTTTTTCGTAGATAAAAGCGGGGTACCTATCTTATTTTGATCATAAGTCGGTAAATTTTCATGTTAGAGACATTTTTTTTTTGTTTTTATTAGGAAGTTCAAATTAAATACTTTAAAAAAGATTCTATGAGCTTTCTTCGAATAATGCAAATTTTTCTGGTTATTTCGCTTTAAATCTTCCAATTTATGCATTTGAGGAAAAAAGCTAAGCATTAATTTGCTGTATCTCAGTTTGTATTTGTCGTAGAAAATTTATAAAAAAGCATTGTTTTTGTTTTTTAAAAGCTACAATTTGGCTTTCTACACTTTTTTTTGATGAAATGCATATTTTTAAAGTTATTCGCAAAAAGACCATTTAAAAAAGTCGATTTTTCGTCAAAAACTGTGACACTCAACTTTGAATAACTCAAAAAATATTAGTTTTACGAACAAAACGTATATAAAAATTTTTCTTAATTTTTTTTTCCGTCGATCTATAGTTAAAATGTGCAACCACCCCCAAGGCTCTAGCGTACAGCGGCATGATATAGACAATGATCCTTGAGCTATTCCCTACCTTCTGTGAAAATTTCAAGTAAATCCATGGTGGACGAAAAATGGCGAGCCAAAATGCTTCATTTCCTGAACTATATACACCATTAATCAGCTCCATATGACCAAATATATACAAGTAGTAATTATGGACCTATGTGATAGTAGATTACAAAATAATATCCCTGTTTGCAGAGCTAACAATACATAACAAGGATATAACCATTACATGAGTAAAAATGGCTTAACTAAGTTGCAATACTTATGCATACTGTATACTTGCTTCTAGTACAAGTAATTACTATTTATTTACACATAAATATATGTACTATCTATACTGTCTATCTACTTTGGCTGGCATAAATTCACGATCCATGTTTGATGCCATTTGTTATTATCAAGTTTATGGAGCAGCTTGCTGAATACATAAGGTATTTATACCTAAATACAGTTAAATAAATCGCTCTTCAAAGCCGATGAAGCTAAATCAAATAGAGAAGCTTCCTTAAACGACCCATATATTCTAATTTTCTTTTAACAAACACAAACACTTCTTTCATGTATTTATTTTATCTATTATTTAATTTAGATTTTACTAATAACATAAAACTTTAATACTTTGTCACTTTTAACAAGGTTCTAAGACCTGTGGTCCCCATATTATGTTAAACACTTGTGCATCGATGAGACGATATTTATTTTATTGTCTTGTAACCTTAGAGTATTAAACTAACAGGAGACGACATTGCAGAGCGTTCCCCGCTGTCAAAAGTACGAGAGCGCGGATCATTCCCGTTATATAAAACTAGTTGCGCCGCATACGGCGTCAGTTACCAAGTAGTCGTAAGCGTGAGTTGACCTCCAGAAAAATGCCGAGTTGCAGTGTGTTTTCTTGTAAAAAAAAATCACCGACATCAAATTTTCAAAAAGACGGCGTTACCTTTCATCTTTAAGTATTTATTTTGATTTCAATAATTAATATAAGCATTAAATCACGAAAATTCTGATTAATATAGCTGAGCAGGGAGAGTTGCCAACTTAAAGTATTAATACTATAGTAAGGACTTTTGCACTACTAGGACATAATTAAATTTTGCTTAATTGTAGACAAATGTCGTTTCCCTTTGTTCTAATTACACAAAACAAAATCGTGTTATTGAATAGTCTTAAATTCATCAATATTATTGTGATCTATTTGCAAAACTATTCTATTTCAAATAACATTAATAATCTTTAATTGTTTTTAATGAAATGAAAACATCAATTTAAATTGTTTTATTGTATACATTATACATTTAAAACATTTTAAATAGATATTTTCATTTGTCGTGTAGGGACAATTAAGAACAAAAAGAATCTAACCTAAGAGCAACAAAACAACAAAAATACAACAAAACAAATAATATATTTAAGATTCAAAAATATTTACAATTTTATATAACAAAAATGGAGTATGATGGGATGAGTCACTCGCGTCCGTAGGCTTCGACTACCTAATCCTAGGCCCACCCTACACGTGTCCCCCGGGTGGTGCTAAACAAGCGACAAAGCCGAAAGAACAGACTCGGCTCCTCGCCGTGTGGTAGCGGCGGAAAAAAATTACCACACCCTACTTTCGCACTATGAGGCACAAAATTAAGAAAATGGCCCCGAGTTCCCGGCGCCCCTTTAATGGGGCAGGGGTGCGAAGAATCTCCGGGAGGAAAACCGGCGACGAGGTTCGCCACCCGTCACGTTCTGTCCCCCGGAGGGGCGAAAAGTGGATTGCGGAAGCCCGTCTGGCTACATTGAATGTATGTGGAGGAATGAATGATAAGATGGATGAAGTATGCGATATGATGCATGATAGAGGAATAGACGTGTTATGTGTAAATGAGACGAAACGGAAGGGAAAGGATGTCACTACACTTGTATACCGCGTACTGGTCTGGTGTAGACGAGACCGAGCGGGCATGCCAGGGAGTCGGTATCATCCTTTCAGAAAGAATGGGTCATTGTGTGAAAGAGTATGAATGTGTAAGCCCGAGACTGCTATGGATACGAATGAAAGTGGGCTTAAAGAAGTTGTTTGTTTTAGGGGTCTACGCCCCAGACATGTCTAAGCCCACTTATATCCGAGAGCAGTTTTGGGAGTTGGTAAGGATGGTGCTAATGAAATGCAAGATTAATGAAAATATTGTGATATTAGGCGATTTTAATGGAAGGGTTGGGGTGAGGAGGCTTGGTTATGAAAGGATATTGGGAACGTTTGGTGATGAAAGTGTAAATGACAATGGTGAAAGCCTTCTCGCCGTATGCGTGGAAAAGAGTCTTTTTGTGACGAACACTTTCTTTCGTCATAAGAAGATTCACACGTATACATGGGAAAGAGGTGATGATAGAAGTATGATAGATTTCATAATTCTTGACGAAAGAATGAGGAGCGCGGTGGTAGATACAAGGGTTTACCGGGGCTCTAACGTAGGGACGGATCATTACTTGGTCTTATGCCGAATTAATGGTCTTTTCAGACGTTGGAGGCATCGGACATCTGTGTCTACCACTGCGTTACAGCGTATAAGAACAGAGAGGTTACAAGATGAATGTGTGAAAGAGAAGTTCAAATGTAGATTGAGAGAAAATATAAGTGGTGTGGCTGAATTGTGTATAAATGATTTAGACTTGGAGACTGTGTGGTATAATATCAAGAAAGGTTTAGTGGATGCAGCTACCGAAGTATGTGGTGTAAGTAAGAGAAAGAATGAAAGGAAAAATAACACGTTATGGTGGGATGATGAGGTACGGATGGACGTTGAAGCAAAGAAGAAGGCATGGCTAGATTTACTAGCAACCAAGGCTAGTAATTCTAGCAGTATGAATGGTGATATTGAAAGGAAAAAGGCAGTCTTTAGACACCTAAATAAGAGAGTAAAAGAAGTATTTGAAAGGAAAAAGCAAGAAAGAACGGATAAGAATGATAGAAGAATATCGGATAACTTCCAGGCAAACATTAAAATGTTCTGGAAACTCGTAAGAACTACCAGGGGACATTCAAAACAGCCTAGAATGAATGCTATACGAGACCAGAATGGCTGTATTCTGAATGACGAAGTTTTGAGTTTAAGGAGATGGAAGGAATACTTTGAAAGCGTGTTTATGAGTGATGAGACGTTTAAATTAAATGAAATAGAAATTCCGAAAGAAGACGAAATAGATAGAGATGTAAGTATAGATGAAATAATGAAAGCAATGAAAAGTATGAAAGCAGGTAAGGCAGCCGGTTATGATAGAGTATCTCTCGAAATGCTAAGGGCTGGAGAAGGAGTGGTAGCAGACCTGCTGTACACCTTATTTAATTTATGTTGGGAACTTAAGCGGGTACCGGGAGACTGGTGCAAAGCCGTGATAGCCCCAATATATAAAGGAAAAGGATCACAGCAGGACTGTGAAAACTACTGTGGTATCAGCCTTCTTAGCATTGTGGGGAAACTGTATGCTAAGGTACTAATTGAAAGAGTTATGAAAGAAACTGATGGAAAAATTTGGGATGTGCAAGCGGGATTTAGAAAGGGAATGGGATGTACGGATCAGGTATTTTCCATGCGCATGATCGCGGAGAAGTTTTTGACCAAAAACCAAAAAGTTTTTTGTGCGTTCATAGACTTGGAGAAGGCTTATGATAGAGTGGATAGGGATGTGTTATGGCAAACACTGAACTCATTTGGGTTGAGCGCTGGCTTGATACAGGCATTGAAGTCTCTATATAGGGACTCTAGTGCCTGTGTCAGGATCAACGGGGCCTACTCGGACTGGTTTGGCATCCATAAAGGTGTCAGACAGGGCTGTGTGGCTTCGCCGTGGCTGTTCAACCTATTTATGGACAGTTGTTTGGAAAATTTGAAAGAAGAGGAATGCGGGTTAAGAATGGGTGAGTTAACCGTCAAATGCCTTTTGTACGCCGATGATCAAGTCATACTTGCGTCGTCGGCAGCCGAGTTGCAAATGATGGTTACATTAATGAACAGGACATTAAAAGAAAAGGGAATGAAAGTGAACGCAAGTAAGACGAAAGTTATGGTTTTTGAAAGAGAAGAAAGTAAAACGATATGTGAAATAAGAATAGAAGGGGAGTTGGTAGAGCAAGTAGATGAGTTTGTGTATTTGGGATGTGTGTTTAGCAGGGATGGTAGATATGATAAGGATATAGAACGACGAGTGAATGCAGGAAATAGAGTGAATGGGGCTCTACACTCTATTGTGAAAAGTCAGAATGTGTCCAAAAAGGCACGTATGACAATTCACAATGCTGTGTTAGTGCCTACTTTAATGTATGGTAGTGAAAGTTGGGTGTGGCAAAAGACGCACGAGAGTAGAATAAATGCTGTAGAAATGCGGTCATTAAGGAGTATGTTAGGGATGAATCTGAATGACAGAGTGAGAAATTATTTAATAAGAGAAGAGTGTGGTTTGCAAGATGATGTTGTGACCAGGATTAAGAAAGGAATGCTTCGGTGGTTTGGTCATGTAGAAAGAATGAATGAGGAAAGAGTGACAAAGAAAATTTATGTTGCAGATGTGAACGGCAGAGTCGGGAAGGGTCGCCCTAGGCGAAAGTTTATCGACCAAATTGGCGATATATTGAAAATGGGCCAAATCAAAAGTACCTTTAACCGACGAGCGTGTATGCGTAGGTATATGGATGTGGAGGAAGCGAGAGAGGTCTGTCAGGATCGTGCCAAATGGAAGTCCATAGTCTCTGCCTACCCCTCTGGGTGACAGGCGTGAGTGTTTATGTATTATGTATGTATGTATGAATATGAGGATGGATGATGCGATTTACAGATTATTTTAAAAAAGTAATAAAAAAAGAGATTAGTGCCGAAGCTGAGTCGGAAGATCCAAGGTGTGCTCTCAGCGCCTGGAACGAGCACGCACGGCGTAGGTGAGAAGGCGTGGGCGTCTCTAGGCGGCGACCTCCGGTGAATGTGGTAATTGCGGGATCCGGCGATTTCAGGCCAGACAGGGGCTTGCAGGATCCTCGGCGGCTTCAGACATCACAGAAGCCTGCAGGATCCGGTGACTGCAGGCGGGACAGAGGTTTGCAGGTTAGACTTCATTGACACCAATTTAAAAGTGCTGATAATGTGAAAATACGAAGTAGAAATGATTTGTGATTGTGTTCTTATGGTTTAAAATCGTTACAGGATCCTATGGAAATAAAGGTGATGTAAAATATCCAGTTTTGAAGTGAATGCAGAAAATCGAAACAGAATGGAAAAATGGATTTAAATTAATGTAAAATGATAAGTAAGTAGCATAACACTACACATTTCATTATGTTACGTTATGAAACGAAAAGAAGGGGAATTTCGAGAATATAAAATGGTATCATCAAGACTATAATAGTTATGTTCACTGTAATCTTTAGTGTCGATGCTTTTATTTGACTATAAGTAATACTTTGATATATAATACTAAGGTGTTATTTCTAATTCTTTTTTGTACAATGTTTAAAAAAGATCTTTTGTTTTACAGTTTTCCAAAAGATCCTTACAGGCACCAAGTTTGGATAAAAGCATGTGGCAATCATATAACCTGGGTACCTAAACGAACAAGCACTATTTGTTCCGAGCATTTTGACCAATCGGTTTTCGTAATCCAATCAAATAATAAAAGGAAACTAAATGAAACTGCTGTACCGACTTGGAAATTATTGGAAGTACAGAAAATTTCGGGAATCAAGGAATATGATAATGTGAAAATACGAAGTAGAAATGATTTGTGATTGTGTTCTTATGGTTTAAAATCGTTACAGGATCCTATGGAAATAAAGGTGATGTAAAATATCCAGTTTTGAAGTGAATGCAGAAAATCGAAACAGAATGGAAAAATGGATTTAAATTAATGTAAAATGATAAGTAAGTAGCATAACACTACATTTTCCCCCCGACCCTGGAAAATTTTTGACTCAGCAAAAATTTTGATATATACATTCTAAAATAAACCATAAAAACACAGCTTTGCAGAAACAGACATCACCAGTCAAAATCAGATATACTATCTCTTACATTCATCATCTGCATTCAGGTAAGGGTGGAGTTCACATTCAATGACTACCACTCTAAAAGTGTGTTTTCAAAATGACATTAAGGCTTATTTAAGGAGCAGTCATCCGCTCCTGCGTGGGAAAAAAAATAAATTAGTCGAAGAGACACCACTCTAAATGTGTGTTTTTCGAAAGGACATTCAGGCTTATTTAGGGAGTTGTCATCCGCTCCTAAGTGAAGATAAAAAATTAAGGGAGTAGTCAGCTGCTCCCAGGTGAAGATAAAGGTAAAGAAAATTAAGGGAGTAGTGAGCCGCTCCCAAGTGAAGATAAAGATAAAGAAATACCTCAAGTAAGCTTTAGTCGCTATGACTTAAGTAAAGATTAAGAACGGCCAGAGCGGTAGGGCTCAAAGCCAGAGATCAGCAACATCACCAACGAGATGTGTCTGAAATAAAAATAAAAAGTGACGATTAACCAACGAAAGTTCGAGGTCCTAAAGCAAGATGTGTTGAAGAACACTGGATCATCAAACAAACAAACAAATTAAAAGAAAAAAAATAATAAGGTGAGAATGATGATGATATAGATGATGATAGATGTATAAACATATATACAAATTAACGGTTAATAAAAGTTAAGAAAATTTATGATTTTACATCTTTGATGTGCCACTTGCCTCTAACTCCATTAGGGTCTTCAAGCATATAGACTAGTGGTGACAGTTTAGCTATCACCTTGCACTTGATGAACTTAGGGGCAAGTTTAGCATTAAAGTATGCGCCGGCATTGCTTAAAACATGGTTTTTACGCCAAACAGTATCTCCCACATTAAATTCTTTAAAAGACCGACGAAGATCATAGCGAGCGCTATTTTTAGCGTGAGCTATGTGAAGTTTAGTTTGAACTTTGTGAAATATAGATGAGAGGAGACCAGCATTAGACGCGTAAATATCACGAGGCATAAATACCAATTCCTCGAGGTTCTGAGTTGGAGTATAGAAGGAACCACAAGGTATTGTTTCCCTACCAAAGACTAAAAAATTTGGAGTAAAACCAGTAGCTACATTTGTAACGCTGTTCATTGCGTACTGAATCTTAGCAAGATGGTTGTCCCAGGATCTATGATCGTCTCCTACTAGAGATGCTAGAGCTGTAATAATTGTACTATTAAACTTCTCCGTAGGATTAACCTGAGGACAATATAAAGCTGTGTGAAAAATACAAGGAACATTATAAGAATTTAAAAATGAGTGAAATTCTCGCGACTGAAATTGAACAGCGTTGTCCATTATAATAGTTTGAGGAATGCCATGAACTAGAAAAACTGAATTTTCCAAAACATTAATAATATTAGCTGAAGTAGCACGTTTAAGGGGAAAAATCATAGTATAGTAAAATTGCAGTTAATTACTAGAATATACTGATTTCGTCTTCGAGTCATTGGCAATGGACCCATAAGATCTAAGGATATAGTTTGAAAAGGTCTGGAGCAAAGTTTGGGTTTACCCATAAGACCATAGGGAGAATGATTAGGGTGTTTGTAGGTTAAGCAGGTTTCACAAGTCGAGATTAATTCAGCAATGTCCTTAAACATACCAGGCCAATAGTATTTTAATGATATTTTCTTGAATGTTTTGAAGATACCAAGATGGAGTTCTGAAGGGGAACCATGGTTAGCTTCAATAAGTGCCTGTCTATCTTGAGGTAGTGGAACTTCTTTCCAAATAAAGTCATCGTTTAGACGATCGGGAGAATGGATACAGCGGTAAAGTTTGTTATCCCTGATAGTGTAGTTGGGATATGCATCTGGATTGTTGGAACATCCGAGAAAAATTTTGTTGTAGTGTTCAAGTCTACGATCAGGTGGTTCTTCAATCGTAATGGGATGTACGCCTTGAGGTGAAGTTTCTCGTGTATCAGGACGTTCTTGATTTTTATGTCTTGATAATAAATCTGGAACAACGTTATCCTTTCCTTTTTTATGTTTTATGACAAAGTTAAAGCATGATAAGCGTAAAGTCCAGCGAGCAAGTCTTCCTGATGGGTTTGATAAATTCTGAAACCATTTAAGCGCAGCATGATCAGTATATATTGTAAATTCTTTACCATTGTCTAGGTAACATCGCCAATGTTCTAATGCAGTTATTACAGCCAATGTTTCACTTTCAGTAGTTGAGTAGTTCTGTTGATTTTTATTTAGTGCTTTACTCATGTAAGCAATCACGACTTCTTTATCATCTTGTTGTTGAGTAAGCATTGCTCCTATGCCATAATTTGATGCATCACAATGTACAGAGAAGGGTAGTTCGAAGTTAGGGCAAGCAAGGACAGGAGCAGTTACCAAAGCTTCTTTAAGTTTCTGGAAAGCAGCTGCAGCTTGTGAATTCCATAAAAATTTAGGAGCGTTCTTCCCGGAACAGGTTAGTTGGTTGAGTGGAGAGGCAATAGTGCTAAAGTTTGGAATGAATCTTCTGAACCAGCTGCATGTGCCTATGAATCTTCGTACTTCTTTTCTGCAAGTAGGTACAGGATATTCTAAAATAGCTTTTATTTTATCTGGATCTGCACGTAGACCATACTCGTCCACAAGAAAACCAAGGTATTTCAGTTCTTTCTTGAAGAATTGACTCTTCTCAAAGTTAATAGTTAGATTGGCATATGATAGTTTTTCATGAACTTTCATGAGAAGCGATATGTGTTCATCAAAAGTCTCACTAATAATAACAATGTCGTCCAGATAGCAAAATACCTTGTTCTCAAATTCAGGAGTAAACAGCATATCCATTAATCTTTGTAGAGTTGCAGGTGAGTTGGTGAGGCCAAAAGGCATTACTTTAAATCTAAACATACCTCTTCCAGGTACATAAAAGGCAGTTTTATCTTTATCCGCAGGATTCAAGGGAATTTCCCAAAATGCTTTCGCAATGTCAATGCTTGATAAGTATTTGGCATTCTTCAGGTTGTCCAAAATTTCGCTTATTAGTGGTAACTTATAAGCATCACGACGTGTAATTGAGTTAAGCTTCCTGCTGTCAACACAGAAACGCCATTCACCATTCTTCTTCGGAGTGATGAGAACTGGAGATAACCAAGGACTTTCGCATTGTTCAATGACGTTCCATCGCAGCATCTTGTCAACTTCATTAATTAACGCTTTTTGTTTTTCAGGAGACAGTCTGTAACATCTTTGTTTGATTGGAAGAGAATCACCAGTGTCAATCTTGTGGGTGATTAAGTGTGTGCATCCCAGGATACCTTTTTCTTCAAAAGAAATTGTCTTGAAGCGTTGGATGATGTCATTAGCGATGTTCTTTTGACTAGGAGTTAAATGCTCATAAGGTAAAACTTTAGTATCTTTAGTTTCGATAGCAGAACATTTAGATTCTGTAAAGTTAAGAGAAGATAAAACACTAGGTAAAAGATTAAATTTTCTCCAAAAGTCAATACCTAATTATTACGGATCGCCGTAACGCCGTGCGAAAAATGGAATAAAACGCGCTGGTCTTGCTTCTAACTGGAGGCAAGCGGCGGTGAGGAGGAACTTTTACTTTCTTTTCTTGCTGGTGCCTTTTCGGTGGCTGGAGAGCGACTGCCGACCCTAGCGGCCGGCCCGTCTTTTATATGATTTGGCCGCTGCTGGCCAGCGGACCCTTGCCTCACCCCCGCGCCTATCTTTATTTATTCAATAAACTTACGAGCTAACAAACATAATTAACTATATAATATTCTTACAACTAATTATTATACTAAGGTGTACATAACAATATTTTTATTTATTTACAGTGCTAAATTATAATTTTCAGCTGCTTTAGGCGGAGGATCCTTCCCCCCGCCTCAGCACTATAAATATAAAACGTCGTGGCGCGGTGCGCGTGGCTTCATTTGCTCCGCGGCCGCGTCACGATAACATGCTCTTTGGTCATTATCTTATGTGCCTAATGGCTTAATATATTTATTATATTAAAAAGTAAATATTTACTATATTTAATAATTATAGTTTACATTTTAAGTCTATGCTAACTCTCCCTGTTCATACGGTGCCTTTATTTGGGAGAGTTATTGCATAGTTACAACTCAACCTTAAACATAGTTATAATATAACATTATTTTTTATCGTTCAACATAATTAATACAATTATTTACACAAAGTTATATTTTAAATCCCGCATAAGGCTGCGCCAGTTCTTCCGCATAACCCCAGCTAGTTGTCGAACCGGAGGCGTGGCCCGATAATTAAAAAAATGGATTTAAATTAATGTAAAATGATAAGTAAGTAGCATAACACTACACATTTCATTATGTTACGTTATGAAACGAAAAGAAGGGGAATTTCGAGAATATAAAATGGTATCATCAAGACTATAATAGTTATGTTCACTGTAATCTTTAGTGTCGATGCTTTTATTTGACTATAAGTAATACTTTGATATATAATACTAAGGTGTTATTTCTAATTCTTTTTTGTACAATGTTTAAAAAAGATCTTTTGTTTTACAGTTTTCCAAAAGATCCTTACAGGCACCAAGTTTGGATAAAAGCATGTGGCAATCATATAACCTGGGTACCTAAACGAACAAGCACTATTTGTTCCGAGCATTTTGACCAATCGGTTTTCGTAATCCAATCAAATAATAAAAGGAAACTAAATGAAACTGCTGTACCGACTTGGAAATTATTGGAAGTACAGAAAATTTCGGGAATCAAGGAATATGATAATGTGAAAATACGAAGTAGAAATGATTTGTGATTGTGTTCTTATGGTTTAAAATCGTTACAGGATCCTATGGAAATAAAGGTGATGTAAAATATCCAGTTTTGAAGTGAATGCAGAAAATCGAAACAGAATGGAAAAATGGATTTAAATTAATGTAAAATGATAAGTAAGTAGCATAACACTACATTTTCCCCCCGACCCTGGAAAATTTTTGACTCAGCAAAAATTTTGATATATACATTCTAAAATAAACCATAAAAACACAGCTTTGCAGAAACAGACATCACCAGTCAAAATCAGATATACTATCTCTTACATTCATCATCTGCATTCAGGTAAGGGTGGAGTTCACATTCAATGACTACCACTCTAAAAGTGTGTTTTCAAAATGACATTAAGGCTTATTTAAGGAGCAGTCATCCGCTCCTGCGTGGGAAAAAAAATAAATTAGTCGAAGAGACACCACTCTAAATGTGTGTTTTTCGAAAGGACATTCAGGCTTATTTAGGGAGTTGTCATCCGCTCCTAAGTGAAGATAAAAAATTAAGGGAGTAGTCAGCTGCTCCCAGGTGAAGATAAAGGTAAAGAAAATTAAGGGAGTAGTGAGCCGCTCCCAAGTGAAGATAAAGATAAAGAAATACCTCAAGTAAGCTTTAGTCGCTATGACTTAAGTAAAGATTAAGAACGGCCAGAGCGGTAGGGCTCAAAGCCAGAGATCAGCAACATCACCAACGAGATGTGTCTGAAATAAAAATAAAAAGTGACGATTAACCAACGAAAGTTCGAGGTCCTAAAGCAAGATGTGTTGAAGAACACTGGATCATCAAACAAACAAACAAATTAAAAGAAAAAAAATAATAAGGTGAGAATGATGATGATATAGATGATGATAGATGTATAAACATATATACAAATTAACGGTTAATAAAAGTTAAGAAAATTTATGATTTTACATCTTTGATGTGCCACTTGCCTCTAACTCCATTAGGGTCTTCAAGCATATAGACTAGTGGTGACAGTTTAGCTATCACCTTGCACTTGATGAACTTAGGGGCAAGTTTAGCATTAAAGTATGCGCCGGCATTGCTTAAAACATGGTTTTTACGCCAAACAGTATCTCCCACATTAAATTCTTTAAAAGACCGACGAAGATCATAGCGAGCGCTATTTTTAGCGTGAGCTATGTGAAGTTTAGTTTGAACTTTGTGAAATATAGATGAGAGGAGACCAGCATTAGACGCGTAAATATCACGAGGCATAAATACCAATTCCTCGAGGTTCTGAGTTGGAGTATAGAAGGAACCACAAGGTATTGTTTCCCTACCAAAGACTAAAAAATTTGGAGTAAAACCAGTAGCTACATTTGTAGCGCTGTTCATTGCGTACTGAATCTTAGCAAGATGGTTGTCCCAGGATCTATGATCGTCTCCTACTAGAGATGCTAGAGCTGTAATAATTGTACTATTAAACTTCTCCGTAGGATTAACCTGAGGACAATATAAAGCTGTGTGAAAAATACAAGGAACATTATAAGAATTTAAAAATGAGTGAAATTCTCGCGACTGAAATTGAACAGCGTTGTCCATTATAATAGTTTGAGGAATGCCATGAACTAGAAAAACTGAATTTTCCAAAACATTAATAATATTAGCTGAAGTAGCACGTTTAAGGGGAAAAATCATAGTATAGTAAAATTGCAGTTAATTACTAGAATATACTGATTTCGTCTTCGAGTCATTGGCAATGGACCCATAAGATCTAAGGATATAGTTTGAAAAGGTCTGGAGCAAAGTTTGGGTTTACCCATAAGACCATAGGGAGAATGATTAGGGTGTTTGTAGGTTAAGCAGGTTTCACAAGTCGAGATTAATTCAGCAATGTCCTTAAACATACCAGGCCAATAGTATTTTAATGATATTTTCTTGAATGTTTTGAAGATACCAAGATGGAGTTCTGAAGGGGAACCATGGTTAGCTTCAATAAGTGCCTGTCTATCTTGAGGTAGTGGAACTTCTTTCCAAATAAAGTCATCGTTTAGACGATCGGGAGAATGGATACAGCGGTAAAGTTTGTTATCCCTGATAGTGTAGTTGGGATATGCATCTGGATTGTTGGAACATCCGAGAAAAATTTTGTTGTAGTGTTCAAGTCTACGATCAGGTGGTTCTTCAATCGTAATGGGATGTACGCCTTGAGGTGAAGTTTCTCGTGTATCAGGACGTTCTTGATTTTTATGTCTTGATAATAAATCTGGAACAACGTTATCCTTTCCTTTTTTATGTTTTATGACAAAGTTAAAGCATGATAAGCGTAAAGTCCAGCGAGCAAGTCTTCCTGATGGGTTTGATAAATTCTGAAACCATTTAAGCGCAGCATGATCAGTATATATTGTAAATTCTTTACCATTGTCTAGGTAACATCGCCAATGTTCTAATGCAGTTATTACAGCCAATGTTTCACTTTCAGTAGTTGAGTAGTTCTGTTGATTTTTATTTAGTGCTTTACTCATGTAAGCAATCACGACTTCTTTATCATCTTGTTGTTGAGTAAGCATTGCTCCTATGCCATAATTTGATGCATCACAATGTACAGAGAAGGGTAGTTCGAAGTTAGGGCAAGCAAGGACAGGAGCAGTTACCAAAGCTTCTTTAAGTTTCTGGAAAGCAGCTGCAGCTTGTGAATTCCATAAAAATTTAGGAGCGTTCTTCCCGGAACAGGTTAGTTGGTTGAGTGGAGAGGCAATAGTGCTAAAGTTTGGAATGAATCTTCTGAACCAGCTGCATGTGCCTATGAATCTTCGTACTTCTTTTCTGCAAGTAGGTACAGGATATTCTAAAATAGCTTTTATTTTATCTGGATCTGCACGTAGACCATACTCGTCCACAAGAAAACCAAGGTATTTCAGTTCTTTCTTGAAGAATTGACTCTTCTCAAAGTTAATAGTTAGATTGGCATATGATAGTTTTTCATGAACTTTCATGAGAAGCGATATGTGTTCATCAAAAGTCTCACTAATAATAACAATGTCGTCCAGATAGCAAAATACCTTGTTCTCAAATTCAGGAGTAAACAGCATATCCATTAATCTTTGTAGAGTTGCAGGTGAGTTGGTGAGGCCAAAAGGCATTACTTTAAATCTAAACATACCTCTTCCAGGTACATAAAAGGCAGTTTTATCTTTATCCGCAGGATTCAAGGGAATTTCCCAAAATGCTTTCGCAATGTCAATGCTTGATAAGTATTTGGCATTCTTCAGGTTGTCCAAAATTTCGCTTATTAGTGGTAACTTATAAGCATCACGACGTGTAATTGAGTTAAGCTTCCTGCTGTCAACACAGAAACGCCATTCACCATTCTTCTTCGGAGTGATGAGAACTGGAGATAACCAAGGACTTTCGCATTGTTCAATGACGTTCCATCGCAGCATCTTGTCAACTTCATTAATTAACGCTTTTTGTTTTTCAGGAGACAGTCTGTAACATCTTTGTTTGATTGGAAGAGAATCACCAGTGTCAATCTTGTGGGTGATTAAGTGTGTGCATCCCAGGATACCTTTTTCTTCAAAAGAAATTGTCTTGAAGCGTTGGATGATGTCATTAGCGATGTTCTTTTGACTAGGAGTTAAATGCTCATAAGGTAAAACTTTAGTATCTTTAGTTTCGATAGCAGAACATTTAGATTCTGTAAAGTTAAGAGAAGATAAAACACTAGGTAAAAGATTAAATTTTCTCCAAAAGTCAATACCTAATTATTACGGATCGCCGTAACGCCGTGCGAAAAATGGAATAAAACGCGCTGGTCTTGCTTCTAACTGGAGGCAAGCGGCGGTGAGGAGGAACTTTTACTTTCTTTTCTTGCTGGTGCCTTTTCGGTGGCTGGAGAGCGACTGCCGACCCTAGCGGCCGGCCCGTCTTTTATATGATTTGGCCGCTGCTGGCCAGCGGACCCTTGCCTCACCCCCGCGCCTATCTTTATTTATTCAATAAACTTACGAGCTAACAAACATAATTAACTATATAATATTCTTACAACTAATTATTATACTAAGGTGTACATAACAATATTTTTATTTATTTACAGTGCTAAATTATAATTTTCAGCTGCTTTAGGCGGAGGATCCTTCCCCCCGCCTCAGCACTATAAATATAAAACGTCGTGGCGCGGTGCGCGTGGCTTCATTTGCTCCGCGGCCGCGTCACGATAACATGCTCTTTGGTCATTATCTTATGTGCCTAATGGCTTAATATATTTATTATATTAAAAAGTAAATATTTACTATATTTAATAATTATAGTTTACATTTTAAGTCTATGCTAACTCTCCCTGTTCATACGGTGCCTTTATTTGGGAGAGTTATTGCATAGTTACAACTCAACCTTAAACATAGTTATAATATAACATTATTTTTTATCGTTCAACATAAGTAATACAATTATTTACACAAAGTTATATTTTAAATCCCGCATAAGGCTGCGCCAGTTCTTCCGCATAACCCCAGCTAGTTGTCGAACCGGAGGCGTGGCCCGATAATTACACCGTCGTCATGCCCACTGCTCCTAGGTGGTTCAACTAGTGCCGGTTACAATGTCTTTTGTTTGTATCACGCTGTTTGCGTCGTGCACACTAATATTAGCGAAGGAAATATTTCGGGGAAAACGTAAGCTTTAATTAAATGAGTTTGATTATTGAAATGAATAGGTAAGTCAAAATAACCCAAGGAATTAACTTTTTGATTATTAGCAGTAGAGACAGTAATAAGATCTGACTTGAAAAGTTTGCAGCCCAGTTTAAGAATTTCCAAATGAGAATTATTACCCAGAATAGTTACTGAACTGCCAGAATCTAGTAAGCCAGATAAAGTTAAGTTATAAATTTTGACATTAACGAATGGACGATTAAGATCTTGTTCCTTGGAGTAGAGTGTAGAAGAGATTTTGTAACAAGAAAAGAAGTTTTGAATTGTTTTAATCCAATTAGTCCAATCGTCGTTATCAAAGTTTAAGTTACTTTTCAAGTCAGTAGTTAGTTTTTTGAACTAGTATTAGGTTTGGGAGAACAAGTAGGGCAATCTGCAGTTTTAAAACCCTTAAGACCACATTTGAAACAAATTACGAATCGTGGTTGAGTACAGGTGTTCAAAGAATGACCTTGTTTACGACAGCGAACACAAAAGGAGCTTTCTTGAGGAGCTTTAGTTTGAGAGAGACTATTAACTTGCCTAGAAGGGTATTTGTAGGATGAAGTGAATTTATTCATGAGGGGAGGAGAAGGTCGTGAGTTATTAGAAGAATTTGAAGAGTCAACTGAACTTGAAGTGGAATGCTTGTAGTTGAATTCAGAAATAAGAGGACTTTGTTGTACATTTGGTTCTTTAAATTGTTTGTGTCTGTCTAGGAATTTTTCATAGTTTTGGCAAGTAGCCAAAAGAGAGTCGATAGAGTCAATGTCTTTTAGAGCTACGAAGACAGAATAACATGGGCGAATATTCCTCAAAATAATCTCCAATTGTTCTGTTTCAGAAAGTTTCTTCGAAAGACGAGAAAACATTCCAGACATGATGGAAATATAGATGACAATAGGTTCATCTCGACCTTGAGTTCGATTCCTAATCGCTTCTAAAAGTTTGTGATCATAATCAAAACCACCAAAATCTTTGATTAATAATGAAGAAAGTTCGTTCCACGTTAAGTTTGGATTCTGATTATATTTAAATCTGAACCAATGAAGAGCATTGTCAGTGAAAATTTCAAACGCTTGTGAAATCAACAAGTCTTTGGACAAGCCACGAGCTATACAGTATTCTTCCAGTTTTTGAAGAAAGGATCTTGGACAGCTTTTACCATTGAAGGTGTGTCTTTTCAGATCTTTGAAGACGTTGGTTGGAGAAAAAGATTGAGGTGGTGGTGGAGGATACGGGGTATGGACCTGAATAGAAGTTTGAGAAACAAGAGGGAGTTCCGTGACAGTCGGGTCAACAGGAGGGTCAAGTGATGGAACGTCATTTTCAGTTGAAGGTGGAGTCAAGGATTCGAATTGTTTAGCCATAGCGTCATATTTCATCTTCAAAGTCTCGAAATTAGCTTTAAAGTCTGGATATAAGTCAGTATCTATTCGCTCTAATCTGTAAAAAACATGGTTAATAAAAGTTTCTATTAGTCGTAAATATTTGGTTTCACCTTGTAAAAATTTTTTAATTTTACAGTCCAGATAGGTCAATGTAGAATCAATTTGAGACAAGTCATCCTCGATCGGAATTGGAGAAGTCAGAATATCTTCAGGGTGAGAATTCGCAACTAAACGTAAAACTTGTTTTTTTAGAAGCAAAACAGTATTAGCTGGTTCCTCACATCTAATCTTCACTTCGTATTCAAGTTCGGCCTTGTTAAGGAATTCGTACTTAATAACCCTTTTCATTGTTATAATTACGTGTAAAGTTAAGTTTAAGAAATAAAAATATTATTAAAAATCGTACCTCTAAGTTATCTAGAATAAAAAATATTATAGTGATGAATGTAACTTAGAGTGATGAATGTAAATGAAGTGTTATATGTAGGCCTAAATACAATCCAGATAAGTTGAAAAACTAGAAGAAGTTTTGTTTTAGAATTTTGAAGATATGAAAAGGATGTGTAAATGAATGATGAGTAATAAGTTAAGAACGAAAGGGAAAGCAATTAAATCAAAAGGGACTAGACAAGGCGCAGTAAAGGTGAAGAATTAAGAGAGAAAGAGGACTTTTACGTTGGGCGCCAAACTGTCGTGTAGGGACAATTAAGAACAAAAAGAATCTAACCTAAGAACAACAAAACAACAAAAATACAACAAAACAAATAATATATTTAAGATTCAAAAATATTTACAATTTTATATAACAAAAATGGAGTATGAATATGAGGATGGATGATGCGATTTACAGATTATTTTAAAAAAGTAATAAAAAAAGAGATTAGTGCCGAAGCTGAGTCGGAAGATCCAAGGTGTGCTCTCAGCGCCTGGAACGAGCACGCACGGCGTAGGTGAGAAGGCGTGGGCGTCTCTAGGCGGCGACCTCCGGTGAATGTGGTAATTGCGGGATCCGGCGATTTCAAGCCAGACAGGAGCTTGCAGGATCCTCGGCGGCTTCAGACATCACAGAAGCCTGCAGGATCCGGTGACTGCAGGCGGGACAGAGGTTTGCAGGTTCCGGTGACTTCAGGCGGAACCGAGGTTTACAGGTTCCGGCGACTCCAGGTAGAACAGAGACTTGTAGGAACCCGGCGACTTCAGGCAGAGCAACGGTTTGTAGAGTCCAGCGACTTCAGATAGAGCAGAGGTTCGTAGAGTCCAGTGGCTTCAGGTAGGACAGAGGCTTGCAGGATCCCGGGGCAGAGCGGCCCCGGGATAAGGCCTTTAGAAGATGCTTCCAATTCGAGAACTGAAGCAAGACTGAATTTCTTCACCGATTGTTCGGCTTTTATATCTTTCTAGAGAGAACGGAAAAATTATTTAAATTAAACGCAAATTTTTTTGTAAATGGTCAAGAGGAAAGAGTATTTATGTGGAATTATCGAAATAGAAACAACAGACCGGTAGCAAATTTGAATATAATTTCCATGGAGACCAAATAAACAACAATAACAAAACATGTCAAATTTTAGTTTTAGGCTTGTAATAAGAAAACGGCAAGATTTAAGTGGAAAAGGAGATATTATTGATATAGGAAAAAAGGTAGCGCAACTACCCACACAAAGCCCGAAATTGTAGAGTTAAGGAAAACTAACTAAAAGATCGAAAAAAGGTAGACTTCATTGACACCAATTTAAAAGTGCTGATAATGTGAAAATACGAAGTAGAAATGATTTGTGATTGTGTTCTTATGGTTTAAAATCGTTACAGGATCCTATGGAAATAAAGGTGATGTAAAATATCCAGTTTTGAAGTGAATGCAGAAAATCGAAACAGAATGGAAAAATGGATTTAAATTAATGTAAAATGATAAGTAAGTAGCATAACACTACACATTTCATTATGTTACGTTATGAAACGAAAAGAAGGGGAATTTCGAGAATATAAAATGGTATCATCAAGACTATAATAGTTATGTTCACTGTAATCTTTAGTGTCGATGCTTTTATTTGACTATAAGTAATACTTTGATATATAATACTAAGGTGTTATTTCTAATTCTTTTTTGTACAATGTTTAAAAAAGATCTTTTGTTTTACAGTTTTCCAAAAGATCCTTACAGGCACCAAGTTTGGATAAAAGCATGTGGCAATCATATAACCTGGGTACCTAAACGAACAAGCACTATTTGTTTCGAGCATTTTGACCAATCGGTTTTCGTAATCCAATCAAATAATAAAAGGAAACTAAATGAAACTGCTGTACCGACTTGGAAATTATTGGAAGTACAGAAAATTTCGGGAATCAAGGAAGTGGCACAACATTACTATTTAAAAATGTATTTATTGCTTTTCGAAGTATTATCCGTGAAATTTGACACATTTTTCCATACGATGGAACTAATCGTTGAAGCAACCATTCCATTCGGTAGTTGGGGTCTCCAAAATGGCCGTTTTGTAGGCGTCCACAGCTTCTTCAGGTGATGAAAATCTCTGTCCACGCAATTTATTCTTTATTTTAGGGAAAGTATAGAAATCATTAGGGCTTAGGTCGGGGCTGTACGGCGGATGGTCTAATAATTCTATGTTTTCTTGCTCTAAAAACTCTTTTGTTCTATGTGCAGTGTGAGAACTCGCATTGTCGTGATGGAGGATGATGCGGCGGTTGCAGTTCTCTTTACGGAATTCAGAAACGACCTGTGGCAAACAAATGCTAGCATACCATTCTGCATTAACCGTTCTTTGTCCCTCAAGAGGAATAGTCGCAACATGGCCGGTTTTGGAGACAAACGTGGCCACCATTTTTTTGCAACACTCCGTGAACGAACAATTTTTGTTGGCTTTAACTCATTTTCGACTCGGGACTGGTTTTTTGTTTCGGGTTCGTACGCGTATATCCAGGATTCATCACCTGATACAATGTTGTATACAGCATTTGAGGATCCTGCGTGGAATTTTTCGAAAGTTCTGACGCACCAAGTAACGCGAGTCGCTTTTTGCTCTTCACAGAGCGAATGCGGTATCCATCGGGAAAACTACTTTTTTACACCTAATTGTTCATGCAAGATTATTTGTATTTGACTCATGCCAATGTCTAAAGTTGCCTGAATTTCGCGGTATGTCACATGTCGATCTTCCTCAATCAGCTTACGCACAGCATCAACGTTTTCTTGGGTGACTGCAGTTTTTGGACGACCTAGACGAGGATCATCACTGAGCTTGACACGTCCACGTTGAAATTCAGCAAACCACCGATAAATTGTGGTTTTGGATCGGGCTTTATTACCAAATGCAGAAATCATCCGGTCAACACACTGTTTTTGTGTTAAACCACTTCGAAAGCCATAATAAATCATATCTCTTGAGCTTTCTCGAATCAATTCCATTTTGTCAATGACTAAACAAGTTTGACAAGACCGAGAATCTTTTTTTAAATAAATAAATGGTATTCGATTATTAAAACCGAGGAGTTTTCAATTAAAAAAAATTTAATATGACAGGAACAGTGGAAATATTCCATTCCCGATACTTTTAGTGCAGCCTATGTAAGTTTATTATTTTGCTACAGGTTTATTTTACATTATGAAGGATAAAATTTAAAACATGTAACAAATCGAAATGGAAGGTTTAGTGAACGATATTTATTCATTTTAAAATGTTATTTACAAGTTTATCGTCTTAGATGGTGTCAACCAAATTGTTGTTTTCAGATGAGACACGAATTATTAGTGCTTAAATAAATAAATAAGGACAAACAAATAATTTCAGTGTCATATTTATAATCTATTATTATTAAATATATACAGAGTACTACACTTTTGTACTGCAGAACACAAAATATTACCGCTTTTTACGAAGACATTAAATATTTTTCAATCCTAAGTAAAATGACGAAAAAAAGTATGTTTGGTTAAGCGTAAACTTCGACCAAGAGATAGCAAATGTTTGATTTTTTTTAATTGCTCCATTCCGTTGCTGCGTAAAGGAAGGGCAAAAACAAATAAACAAAAAATCACACTTTCACGTTTATAATATTATATTAGTATGGATTGTCAAGAATGTTATATAAACTTTTGAAACCGGTTTACAATCGGCTTTATATACTCTATAGGTTGGGTAAAATCTGTAAAATTAGACCGTTTAAAACCCCTATACAGATAACCTTTCCGGTTGATCATGACATTAAAAAATGGTAAAAGCATTTCATAGACTAGGCATATTATATATTTTTAAGCATACAGGAACATTATTTCGATAATGATAACATTCCACATAACATTGAACTGGCAAACTTGGTGATGGACAAATATGCATGCACCAGAATTAGCTACCTCGCAAAAAAAGAGTGATCCCAAAAAGTGTATTCGTCACATATACCAAACTTATTCACTTTAAAAACCAGTTAAAATATAATATAATACTTTTTCAATTTGTTTTAATTTTGGTAATTTTGTATTATTATATTGTACCTTATGTATTTTTTTTATTTACTTTGAATGTAATATTACTCATTAAACATTTGTTCATTTTTATTTTAATTAATTTGCTAATGTAACTTGCATAAAATTTCATCAACATATCCATATCGATAAGGCCCTCGCACTAGTTGTTTAGGGCTTATGCACTGTAATGATGAGACATTTATAAGCGATTTTCAAGGTTGTGTGCGTTTTGCTTAATCGTGTGCTTATATTATGCTGTATGCGTGCGTTACGACGTGGCCCAATGTTTACGATTTGCTTAGTGTGCGTTACCTCGCCTCCCGCTAGAAGTGACAGACTTTTTTGTTTGGAACTTTATGCGCATGGCGTCTCCTGTTAGTTGAATACTCTAAGCTTGTAACTAATTTTTTTACTAATTGTTTTAACTAATTTTGCTACCAAAAATTATTTTAACGTATAAAATAACAATTACAGTTAATCACAGACTATATTCTTACAGTAGTGATGCAACTCGAACTCCATTTTCAGTCGATGCAATCAAGTGAATTTGTGTAACTCGGTACTCGAGTGAAAATAAATTTTCCTCGAGTCCGCTTGCACTCGAGTCACCGAGTCAATTTGACTTTTGACGCACCGTGTGGGTTCGGAGAGCACTAGATAGATGTTAGTTCACTAATCCACTAATTCTATCATCTAATCAACTAATTCACATAGTATAAGGCGCCGCGGGTGACGTCACTGGTTACATCGAAATTCAAACTTGTATCTTGGTATGTTGTAAACAACTATGAACTTAGTTTGATTTATAATATCTTGATTGTGCTATAATTTTTGTTTATTTTTTTGTTACTTTGTATAAGTAGTGCATAACATAAAAAATGAGTTAAACATACTTTTTTTTTAAAGTATTAGTGGTAACAATGACAAAAAACAAAAATCGTCAGTGTGGCATTATTTAAAAAAACCGAGATGGAAGCGATTTGTAATATATGTTAAAAGTAGTTTATAGATGTTGAAATACTACAGATATGAAAAAGAAGCATGGAAATACTACAAATATATAAATATTTGTTTTTTTATTTCACATTGCCACATTTTACATTTTTTTTAAAAGTACCTATTTAAAAATCCTTTAACTAAAGCATCGCTACTCTTAACACGAGTGATCAACTTCAATCGATGCAAGGACTGTAAATAGTCAGTTCGAATAACTCAAAAACTCAAGTACAACTAGAGTGACGTGATAAATTTTATTTTAATTGTACGTGGTAGAGCCATGCTGCAGCTATATTTCTGGTATAGTTGTAACACGAACGGGTCGGCTCGACCGGGGAAGGACCACGCTCTCACAGAAGACCAGCGAAAAATAGCAGCTTAATGCTGCTGTGTTTCGTATGGTGAGTGTAGAGAACCGGAGACCCTTTTTACTGGAAACGAGGCATTCCATCTTAGTCCTCACGGGTGACAACGTATCTGCATTTTGATTCGTAATCGAGGATAAATGTAGATGTCTATTGGGTCACAGCAACCACTTACCATCAGGTGGACTGTGTGCTCGTTTGTCACCCTTTTCTATAAAAAAAATTTATTAGTAACTCGCGTTACTCGAGTCACAAAATTCTGCTTGAGTTGCATCTTTATGAGTTTCTTCGGAATTAGCACATCTCTACTACATTTTTTTTTAATATTACATTAGCAGAACCAATGACCTGAACACAAATATCAAAAATATTCTTTTTTTTCTGATTTCTTGATTCCGTTTAGATTTTCATAAAATTTGTAGGCCATTTACTAAATTAAATTGGTATCTCTTTGTGTGTAATAACATAAACATTCATTAAAATTTCTGGTGGGCCCAAAAACGACTGTCTCGTATGTCTAATGGGGTAAATAAGTGGGATGGGATTTTTAGGGGCTTTATATTTTTAGGGGTATGTTTAGGGACTTTTATATTTTTTCCTCTTAGCTGATTATTGTTTAGAAGTTTGCGATTATTGTAGCGCAGCTGGCTGTAAACCTTTTGTAAATGTCTCAAAATTCGGATTGTATGTTTTTTATTAGTTATCACGGTTGCAATTTCTTGTTATCTATTGAAATGCTACTAAATATACTGCAACGAAATAGAGCATCATTTATAATATTTAATTCATTAAATAAAATATATGGTAATTTAATATCCAAATGTATGATTTTAATATATAGGAACCATCAGAAGAAAGTGAAATAATACTTAAAATATTAAATAATTTATATACAAAGAACATTAGAAAGCATTGTACTTATTTTAAGGGGATTTCCAAGCAAATAAGGTGATTTTAGGGGTTTTCGGGGTAAATTTTTTATCGAGTTAGTCTGTAATGCTGGGGCCACAGTAACGAGAAACGTCAATGCCCATAAACACAACAATTATTGCCTTAATTTTAACGCGATAAACTGAGTGGCCACACTTGGAACGGTCGACGTCATTTCAATTTTAATGCCGTTGAACGGCGTTAAAGTAAGCTGACCATTTATTTTTTAACTCAAAACGGGACATGGGTTTATTTATACTCCCCAGTTAGCAGGTTAACAATGAAAACAATATTATGCTATTTATTTACAAACTGTAACTTTATACAATTAGTGTTCACTATAATTATAATCACATTAATTATAATTATTTTTATTTTAACAAATTGTGAAAAACAAAAATTAATCACCAGTTCACCAGCTTCATTAAAGCAAAGTTCCTCAGACAGGAATTATTATATGTAACATATTTTTTAATTATATTTATATTCGTCAGTGGAACCTATTTTCTCGCGGTTTAGGACAACGGGACTATTTTGTGTCCCAGAGCTTTGTTTGGGGACAACGGGACTGGTGACCGAGAAAAGGCACAGTCCCATTCAAAACGGACGTATGGTCACTTTACGTTAATATTCCTTGAATTTCAAACAAGATGAACGTTGACGCTGCTACTCTATATTTGATGAGTATAAATTTTTATTATATGAATATATTTTATCATTGCCTAAGCATGGCTCTGTTTGCAGAATCTCAAAAACGTAATCACTTTTTCATTATTCCACTCTATCGTAGCCATACGTGCAACTCCGTTGCGCTCACCGTGCGCAATGAGACAAACCTAGTGTGGCCGCTTCAACGCGTTAATTCGTGCGTTAATCTCTTTGATGTACCGACACTCGAGTTATCGCCCAACGGAAAACGGCATTGTTCTTGCCGTTGTAGAATTATCGCGTTAAGTGGTGGCCCACCTACATTCATCGCCCATCAACGCGATAATTAACGGCATTTCTCGTTAATGTAGCCCGGGCATAACATTGTAGACAGATTCAAGCGTCAACTCAACGTCAAAATAGGGATGATCGATGTTGCAGAAACATCGATAATGACATCGATAGCTCAACATCGATATTCGATGTTTATCTTATTCAAAACATTGTTGTTGGCAATTATCGATGTTTATTGCACATGTATTTATTAGGTTAGAATTAGATGAATAAAAAATTTTCATGTTGTTTATGGATATTAATGAAATAAAAGAAATTAGAAAACAATGTAGTGTAAAACAGTAATTAAAAAAAAACTGGAAGAAGTTCACAAATATCTAGTTCATTTATTATATAGTACAATATTTTTGACGATTATTTGTAGAAATAGTAATTTTGACAAAGAGGTACCTTTCAATCTGGTTTTCTGTTAATAAATTGCTATTGAAAATAATTTAAAAATAAAAATTTTATACAACTGACTTCAATATAAATTATTAAAGATAACTCAAAAACTATTGTTTAGACTTATATGGGTCAAATTTATATGGGACTACATGAAAAAGTACAAGCTTTCAAATAAAAAAAAGAATAATCGAAATCGGTTCTCCCAGAAAAAAGGTATGAGGTAACACACAGTAAAAAGAAAAGAAAATACAGTCGAATTGAGTACCTCCTCCTTTTTGAACTCGTTAGATAACCGCTCAGATGGCGTTGATGTAGCGATTGTGGTTATATATTTCACCGTAAGTTTTTTTAACTTGTAGATAGGTTCTACCTATAAAATTATTTTAAACGTGCATTGGATCGTGTTTAAGATCAACCATTGTTTCTTTTAAAAACAATCGACAAAGAAACATACAACTAACAACGACACCAATAACAAAACAAAATCTGTGACAACAGCGACATTACAGTTGATTGTTGTTTTTATTATTCGCTCGAGAGAGCAGGCAAAGGAACTATGCCATACAGCCTTGTCTTCATGTATAATTTTCCTTCATATTTCACTGCTTCACAATATGTTGATGCGTCACATTGTGCAGCCTTGGGAGATTTTGACGGTAACTTGAGCCAGCAGGCAGCTGACAGTTGGCGATGGTATCTAAAGGCGCCTATGCAAACAAACAGCTTATCTTGAGATTCCATCACCATCAGAGCACTTGTTTCACAGTTTCCATTAATAGTTCACATGCGCAGACACTTAATACACAAAATCGCACTACTTTTACATATCAAAGTCCACTTTAAACCATTATTTAAACAATAATACAGGAGCAGCAAGCCGCCGCCGGTCGAGTTCCCGCCAAAACCCCATTACAGTTGACACTTGACAGTTATATTTAATACACCATAATGAAATATTTTTAGATTATCGATGCGTTCAAGTATTCTGTATAATTCAAAATTTTAAATATTTTAGAGGAGATGAAAGATTTAGTTGATTTTGATTTCGCGGGTTCGCAGTATAGAATAGTATAGAATGATTTTTATTCAATATTGATTATTACATAATACTTATTGAAAGTTATTTTTTATTTACCACTGGTTCGGAAACATATCTCTGTGATGGGAAGAACCAGCAAGAAACCCAGCGGGATTTTTTTAAACATAATTTCACTTCACAATAATTTTGTTTATACAATTTTAAATGAATTTTCATAGAACCAGCATGGCGGCGATCATCTTACTCCTAGGGATTGTTTTCATTCATGTATTCCTTGATATTATAATAACCCGTTTTGTACAGTTTTTCTTTAATAAAACTTTTAAACTTGTTTATTGACAAACTTTGAACATGTTCTGGAATTTTGTTGTAAAAGCGTATACATTGCGCCATAAATGAATTACTTATGTTTATTCCTAGTGTTTAAGGTATGAAAATCCTTATTCTTATTAAAGCTATTTATGTTTTTATGTACATACATTACATTTTTTCGCAAGTGTTCGCAAGTACCCAATAATCGATTATGGGTTAATTGACATCGATGTTTCGATGTTTGACATGTGGCAACATCGATATTTTCAATTTTGACATCGATGATCATCGAACACATAGATAATCGAACATCGATGATCAGTAATGCCAACTTAGCAATTTTATAGCTAGATCTAGCTATTATTTGGTGACAGACAGCTACAATTTAATGAAATTTGCAGCTAAACGTTTTAGCTACTTTTTCTAGCAACTTTTCATTTCATGATGAGACGTGAGGCTATCGAGATTCGTAGAGTAGGGTGCCGAGTCTTGAAAATAAAAATAAAAATTAAACGCGAACCTATGGTCATAGATGCTATGGTAGGTTTAGGTCGGTGTTGGCCGAGAAGTCCCCGTTTCCTGCTGTGCTACGACAGATTACTCACTAAACCAAAACAATACGCGCTACTCGTATTCCACCTTGTGTTGTTTTGTTTGATCCGTATATCTGTTTTATTTATTAGAAAAGGGATTTATCTTCGAAAAAAAAGCGTACGCACAAAAATATAGACCGAAGTGGGAAAATATGGACGAATTTAAAGGTTGGTTGAGTTTGATAACTCTGAACTCAATCCTCTGCATTAGATACTCCCTCAGGAAAAGTGGTAAATGCTGCTATAACTGTGTTCTGCCTAAATATGTACTGCATAAAATGGGCACCGCTGAAAAATATTCGGAATTAATGACGAAAGACACTGAACCCCAACCATCAACATCTTCTTGTTTGATTGATTAATTTTAAACTTATTTTTTCATTCTATAACGTACAGTCACGAGCAATAATATTATCTAAACAACATAGAACATTGTAACGTTAAGCGTTCCGAAACAAAACTATTTGTGCCACAAAAGTTGACAATAAATATAATATAATATAGTCCTATGTTGTTTACATATTATTATCGGTAGTATCAATGGGCGTTCCTCAGGGCTCGATTCTTGGCCCATTCCTGTTTTTAATCTATATTAATGACTTACCTTATCTTGTAGGGGACAATCACGATATAGTATTATTTGCTGACGATACCTCTTTAATTTTCAAACTCAAACGGCAGTTAATTAATTATGACGATGTAAATAATGCTCTATCGAAATTAGTACATTGGTTTAACGCCAACAATATGCTCTTGAACGGCAATAAGACAAAGTGTATTAAATTTACAATACCTAATGTAAAACATTCGAATACCAATGTGCTATTAAATGGGGAGGAGTTGAGTCTTGTGGATACCACTGTTTTTCTCGGTATTATTATTGACGCGAAACTTCAATGGGGCCCCCCATATATCTAAATTAGCAAGCAGACTTAGTTCTGCAGCATATGCTGTAAGAAAGATTAGAAGTGTCACAGATGTTGAGACAGCTAGATTAGTGTATTTTAGTTACTTTCATAGCGTAATGTCTTATGGAATTTTGCTATGGGGTAATGCGACTGATATTGAAGCTATATTTGTTTTGCAAAAGAGAGCCGTTCGGGCGATTTATAACCTAAATTGTAAAGAGTCCCTCAGACAAAAATTTAAAGAAATAAACATATTAACGCAATATATTTATGAAAATCTAATGTATGTACATAAAAACATAAATAGCTTTAATAAGAATAAGGATGTGCATTCTTTAAACACTAGGAACAAACATAAGCTTGTAATACCAGTTACTAGACTCCACAGAATCAGTAATTCATTTATGGGGCAATGTATACGCTTTTACAACAAAATTGTGCCGGACGGGCGTAACTCTTCGGAGTAAATGTTGTCGAAGATACTCCGCGAGTCGCTCACGTCCTACACCTGTAGGTTCCGGAATCCTCCCACTGCCGTCTTTCACTGCCGTCTCTGCGGTTGCTGCGGATAAACTGTGGACTGAGGTTCAAAATTAAAATGCACGATTATAAATTAAAATAGCAAGGGAGTGGCCAGCGGTTCGACTAATTAATTTGTCGCGAAATTTTACAACTATTATTTATTTATCACTATTATTCAAAACGGTTGGTCAACTATGGTTGTTCACTATAGGTTGTTCACTATATATTTTAAAATATTTAATTTAAATGAGCGGTAGTATAAAAATATCTGTCCGGAGTAGTTGGTTCTTTAACACTACTGACTAGCAGCTATTAATCAACTAAAATTAGTTGAATTTAACACTTGTGTAACTGCGAATATCAGTTATCACTTTTTCCGTCTAGCTAACACTTTTCACTATATGTCACACCGAATTTTCAGTTGTGACCTTTTTCCGCTAGCTAACACTTTTTCACTATATGCCGCACCGAATTTTCAGTTACGACCTTTTTCCGCTAGCTAACACTTTTTTACTATATGCAACACCGAATTTTCAGTTGCCACTTTTTTCGGCTAGCTAAACACTTTCACTATATATTTCTGCTAGTCACTGCAACTACTACCGGATACTACTGCTGGGCACTGGTAGTTCTTCCTACTACCATATTACAATGTTTCGCGCCCATAAGGTAGACTTCGGCTATACTCTAAAGGGAGCCGCTTGCCTTTTCCCATTTGCCTCTTTATTTTCAAACATTTTTCTTTATGCAAATGGCACAAATTGCAACATTTTCTATATAATACTAATCTTAATTTTAACACGCTATACATCATTAAATAGACACTTTTGGTCTTCATTAGTACGTGATAAAGGATAATTAATATATTTACATTCAACAAAGTTATTAAGTAAAATGTCCTAAACTTTTACACTAAATGGGCATATTAATTCTTTAATTATCCTATAACTTTTGAATCGTGCTTAATTATACGAAATACTTCTTTATTATAATGATCTATACAACATATGCTAACTAAATATCATATTTACAACTCTTTCAGGACATAAAAATATTCACATTATTTTTTAGCATAAACCATTACGCAGTTAATTTAAATTTCCAGAAAGTTCTATAGCGCGGCGCGCTGTGATTGGTCGGTTTTTCTTAAACAAAATAAAGTTGTTTATATTAACTATTATTAAACCGACCTTCTATACAAACATATTGAGAGTTGTAAATACATGGTAAAACTACATTAACACATTATTTATCGAATTTTTCCGTATTTTTACTTTTTAAACAAATTAATATTCTTTAATCACTTTTTCGTTTAAAGTCATTTTTGGCCGTCTCGAACATTTCTCCCGCCGTGCAGCGTCGCGAAGACTCGTCGCAGCGTCGCTGCATAAATTTCGGTGAGAGACGTTGCCTCTACTTCGGCAGCGGCACGAGTTTCCTGGTTGGCCTCTTGATTAGTCCGTTTGCTGTGCGTACCTCCACAGTGCGGATCTGTCCGTCCGCCCCGGGGTATATGTTTTCAATCCTTCCTCGTGGCCAGGTGTTACGAGGTAACTGGCTGTCAGCTATGAGGACTGGATCGCCCACCTGGAGATCGGGGCCTTGACCATGGGCCTCCCGCCGGTTTTGAAGTTCCGGCAGATATTCTTTGACCCAACGCTGCCAGAACATGTCAGCGAGTATCTGGGAGCGTCGCCAGTGTTTTTTGCTGTTCGCATCTTTTTCACTAAAAACTCCAGGTGTTGGCAGTCTCGCAGATCCTCCCAATAGGAAGTGATTTGGAGTGATGGACTCGTTGTCTTTGCTGTCTACTGAGATGTGAGTCAATGGTCTGCTGTTTACTGTGTACTCCACCTCGCAGAGCAGCGTGGTCAAGACATCTTCGTGCGGATGTCTCTCATGAAGGACGGTGTATAGTGCCGTCTTCACGCATCGAACAAGACGTTCCCACACCCCTCCCATAAAAGGCGCGGAGGGGGTTATAAATCGCCATACTATGCCTCGTCGGCTGGCTTCTTCTCGGAAAGCCTCTCGAAGCTCCTTGTCGGCACCGTGCATATTGGTGCCGTTGTCAGAGTAAATCTCTGTGGGACATCCTCGGCGCGCTGCAAATCTTCTTAATGCCAGTATGGTAGAGTCTGCGCTGAGATCTGCCACAATTTCCAAATGTACAGCTCGTGATGTAAGGCAGGTGAAGAGAGCCACGTATCTCTTCTGATGCTGACGTCCCACTGTTACGGAGAGTGGCCCAAAATAATCCAGGCCGGTGAACGTGAACGGTCTCTGGTGATGTGCGAGACGCGTGCTGGGATGATCACCGGTGGCTGGCATGGATGGTTGTGCCTTTCTTATGCGGCACTGAACGCATTGGCTTACTATTCTTTTAGTAGTGGGTCTTAGTCTGATTACCCAGTAATGCTGTCGAACCTCGTTGATGGTAGGTTCGGTCCCGCAATGATGCAGGCTACGATGCGTCCAATCAATATACAATTGGGTGATGTGATGATCACCATCCAATATAGCCGGCCCTTTCATATCTTCAGAGACTCCTTTTACAGCGGCTATGCGACTTCGTAGCGCAATGATCCCG
The DNA here is from genome assembly GCA_033319125.1 of Parnassius glacialis. Classification (NCBI taxonomy): domain Eukaryota; kingdom Metazoa; phylum Arthropoda; class Insecta; order Lepidoptera; family Papilionidae; genus Parnassius; species Parnassius glacialis. The sequence goes on from JAVANC010000009.1 coordinate 19,609,293, forward strand.
TCTTTCAATTGTATTTGAAGCGGTCGTAGGCGGCTATCATGGGCGACCCTCTTATCGTTACGGAGATCGGCTATCTCTTGTGTGAAGGAGTCTTCCTGGATGACATGTATCAGGAGCTTTTCGGCCTTTCTTATATATTCGGCCTCCAGTGTGATGTATTTGTTTACATCTTTATTTTTCACCTGACTGGGAGGCTGCGCGAGACGTCGCGGATTACATTTCAATTTCCTCCAGTCGGGGTCTTCCTCTCTATTTCTTTTCGTCCTTTTGTAAAAGGTCCTGTCGGTGGTTTTGCGGCAGAGTGTTATGAATTGAAGCACTCTGGCCGTAGCTCGCACTAAGCGTTCCCATTTCGAAAATTTCGTCGGATCGGGAATGGCTTCTCTGTATAGCGGAGCTCTATACCTTTCTGTGATGGTGAGGGATCTTTCTTCACCAGTAGGTTCGGATGACGTGGGTTTTTCGGTTGGCCATGCTGACGGTTCTTTGTATAGAAATGATGGGCCACTGTACCACTCGTGGTTAGAGTCGAAGTTAGGTGGTACGTCCCTTGTAGCGGTGTCAGCTATATTCAATTTTGTGGGTACCCAGCGCCAGTCGTCCACTTTACTATTGTCCTCGATTGCTGCTATTCGATGTGCCACAAAAGGTTTGTAGCTCCTGGACCCTTTCTTTATCCAGGTGAGGACAGTTTTGCTGTCAGTCCAATAAGTGACAGCTTCGGGCTTTACGCGATGTTCCTGAATGACAGCAGCAGCTACACGACTTCCCATCACGGCGGCTTGCAACTCGAGGCGAGGTATGGATGTTACCTTGAGCGGAGCTACCTTCGCCTTGGCCATGACGAGGCTCACGTGTATTTGCCCATCGGGTGTCATTGCTCTCCAGTAGACTGCCGTTGCGTAGGCGCTCTCACTGGCATCGGTAAATACGTGCACTTGGAGGGAGCGTGCGTCGCTGTATCCCGGGTAGCATCTTGGTATGCTTACTGTTTTGAGTCGTTCCAGGTGTTGGATCCATGTGGACCAATGGTTACTCAGGTCTTCGTCCAACTCCTGGTCCCAGTCTGTTCCTCGTCTCCATGCTTCCTGCAGTATTTGTTTTGCTCGTATGGTAACTGGGGAGGCGAGGCCGAGCGGGTCATACAGCGACATCACTATTTTCAGCGCTTCCCTCTTTGTTGGTTTCTTTTGCAGCAAATTGATTGGAAGTCGAGCGAGCTTTAGATTGAAGCTCAGCTGATCGGTACTCGGTTTCCAGATTAAACCGAGTATTTTTTCTTCGGTTCCCTTGTTGCCCAGGTTGACTGACTCAGTCGTTTCGTTGTCAGGTTCTAACTCATTTACAATTTCTGGCGCATTGGAAACCCATTTCCTTAATGTGAAGTGCGCGTTTTTGTGTATATCGCGTACTTCCTTCGATATTCGCATCGCATCTTCCAGGGACTGGAAACTGTCAAGATAATCATCCATGTAGTGGTTTTGGATGATAGCTTCTACGGCTTCTGGGTATTTTTCTATATGTCTTTTGGCGTTCCAGTTTTTTGCGAATATAGCTGTGCAGGGTGAACTAGCTGCACCGAAGATGATCGACGTCATTCTGTATTCTTGTGGAGCCTCATTGCGTCGATCTCCTCTCCAGAGATATCTCAATGCATCCCTGTCTTCGGGTCTCACTTTGATTTGCATGAACATTTCTGCTATGTCCGCGGAGACAGCAACATTGTGTCGGCGAAAGCGCATCATGACTCCTGGTAATGACTGTAGTAGGTCTGGACCCGTGAGCAGGAAGTCATTTAATGCCATTCCTTTTGTTTTGGCTGCGGCATCGTGTACTATGCGAAACTTTTCTGGTTTCATCGGGTTATGGACATCGAAATGGGGTAGATACCATGTCTTTCCTGGTGTACTATTCTTTGGTGCTATTTCGGCGTAGCCCTTTTGTATTAGGGAATTCATTTCTTCGTTATACTTCTGCTTTAGCTCTTCGTTTCGATCTAGTTTTTTCTCGATAGAAACGAGCCTGTTTATCGCCGTTTCATAATTTCCAGGCATTTCGATGTCTTTCTTTCTCCAGAGAAGCGCTGTTTCTATGTGCCCGTCTTCCAACTGACGGGTGCTGCCATTTAGTATTTCTTCGGCTTGCTTCTCTGGATCGGAATCTGGTCTTCTCGGATTTATCATTAAAGATTCCAGCGCGAAGTATTCGCGGAGTTGGTCATTTATGTTCTCCTCGCTCGTGTACAGCTCGTTGGCCGTCTGGACGCGCTGATGCGGGGCTTTAGTGTGCGCCCCGTGTAGCACCCATCCCAGTTCTGTGAGCGAGGCGATTGGCTGGTGCGGTGGACCTCTGCGGACTTGAGTGGCTATTAAGAGTCTCCAGTTGTCTTGTCCTATCAGGATCCTGGGGTTGCCTGAATCATATATCAATTGATTCTTTAAGTCTTTCAAATGCTTACATTTTTCTATGTCTGTTGCACGCACAGTCTGCGGCCCCAAGTTTAGGCTGGCGACCGTGCGTGCTCTGAATGGCACCCTTTTTCTATGGAGACTCTTCAGTGACACTTTGACTCTTTGGGAGTCCGGCGAATCGAGGGTAGTGTTCCCGATAGCTGTGATCTTGAATGGGTCCAACCGCCCTGTAGCTCCAATTTGATTGGCAATCTCTTGATCCATTAATGAGACTGTCGACCCATCATCCAGCAGAGCGTGTGTGTTTATCGCTCCCGCCGGTCCAATTACTCGAACTGGAATTATCTTCAAGTAAGCTTGATGCTTTGATACAGCGAATGAGTTTGCAACTGTTTCTTGAGGTTCTTTTAGTGTGACCTCTGTCTTCTCTTTCTTATTATGATGAAGAAGTGGATTGTGTGTCGCGTTGCATCCTTTTATTCCACACTTTGTGGTTTTGCATCTGTGTGTCTGACTTCTATAACGTAGACACCGGAAACATAAATTCCTTTGCTTGGCGAGTTGCCATCTTTTATCAATATCTGCTTCTTTAAACTTGTTGCAGTCGGATCCGTAATGACCCTCTTTTTCGCACACACTGCATTTCGGAGATGGCTTAGTGGTAGCCGTGTGCGTCCTATGTACTGGACGATTATTTTGCGCTCCGTTTATGATTTCAGGAGGCGCAAATGCACTGCAGAAGCGAGCTTGCTCGGTTATAAATTCACTGAAGGAACCGAGGTCTGGTCTCGAGTCGTACTTTTCTGTATAAATTCTATACCACTGCGCGCGTATAGAGTTTGGCAGTTTGTCTGTGAGGTGTCGTAGCAGCTCTGCGTTAACGAGGTAATGGTCTCGTTTGAGTGCTCGAAGAGTGACGACGCTTCCCCTCACTTTGCTCGCGAATGTACAAATATCTCTGGGTGCCTCTGTACAGCGTGGTAATCCCCGTAATTTTTCGGTTTCGGCTTGCGCGATTGAATCTGGACGCCCGAATTGTAGTTCCAGTTCTCACATAATCTCATCTGGTTTAGCATGCCCGATGAGTTCTGAACTGACTGTTTCCAAGGCTCTTCCTTGTAGACTTCTTCGTAGTCTTGCAGTATTTTCTATGTCATTAAAGTAGCCTCGGGTTGTTTCATAAATGGCACGGAACGAAAGCCATTCGGTATGTGCTCCGCTAAAGCTCGGCAGTGTCATTATCGCTTTTGATGCTGCGAAAGTATTCGACGATGCACTCTCTGGTTTTGGTTTGTCAGCGAGTGCGGCTATAGCGGACGTGAGCTCCGATATGAATGGTCGGAGCACCCTGTCTTCATTGCTGACAGGTGCCTGGTTAGGCCTTTTTGTTATGGGATTCTTGGTTGTTTCTTCCGGATAGGGATCCTGGTAGGTGGACTCTGATACAATTGGTAGGAGCCCCCTGTCTTCATCAACCTTGGAGTCCTGGCAAATCTTCTGAGGTATGGGACTCTTCGGTATATTTTCTGCATTGGGATCCTGGTAGGTGAGCTCTGATACAACAGGTTCCTACCTGATGAAGAAAGGGAGCTCCTGCTCCCTTTCTTCATCAACCTTCGAATCCTTGTTTGTGAGCTTCATCGGCGGCTCACTGAGGTCGACAACCTCCGGGGGTGGCTTTGTGATGTTTTTATTAAGTGGGGCCTCCCCACCGGTGGTTGCGCCTTGCGTTGGCTTTTGCTTGGCTACAGAATTTTCGAGCCAAGATCGGACATACTCACTTTTGGAGTGACCATCCTCATCATAGTCGTCCGATTCATCATCTTCTTCAGCCATCTGTAATGAGATCTGTGCGAGTTCCAATTTTATTCTCAGCACTTCCTCACGAGCCTTCAAAACTTTTTTATTGGGCCGGATGGTCTTTTTTGACCTTGTACTTCTGTCGGCGTGGCCCCTTAGTGGCTCTTCGGCGCGGGAATATACCCGGGCTGTTGGCGGTGATGCACAGCGAATGTCATCGTTGCCTTCTATCTGTTCCCTTTGCTTCGGTGTACCAGCTTTAACGGCGGCTGGCACTGGCAGGAGTACCCCCCCATCGCGGGGGCAAGCTATCTGTTCTCTCTGCTTCGGTGTACCGGCTTTAACGACGGCTGGCACAGGCAGGAGTACCCCCCCATCGCGGGGGCAAGCTGGCGCCTCAGCGCCTTCTGTTGTGGATGGTGAGCGTGGTGGCATCTGGTGGCGGACGGTGTCGGTATTGTCCGACGGTCCATCATCCAGACCGACAGTCCACGCCATGGCTCCCCTTCCTTGCGAACGAGTGATCGGCATCTTGATTCTGAAAATTCAGCAACTTTAAAACGGTAGTGACTATGTACCCGGTTCCGAAATACTAACGGATTGACGAATCCCGTTCGAATGACCAGCAAATGTGGTCCGGTGTATACGGATGAATCCGGCTCGAAGGACCATAAAATGGTCCAGCCGGAAGTACAGGAGGATGAATCCGGCTCGAAGGACCATAAAATGTGCCGGACGGGCGTAACTCTTCGGAGTAAATGTTGTCGAAGATACTCCGCGAGTCGCTCACGTCCTACACCTGTAGGTTCCGGAATCCTCCCACTGCCGTCTTTCACTGCCGTCTCTGCGGTTGCTGCGGATAAACTGTGGACTGAGGTTCAAAATTAAAATGCACGATTATAAATTAAAATAGCAAGGGAGTGGCCAGCGGTTCGACTAATTAATTTGTCGCGAAATTTTACAACTATTATTTATTTATCACTATTATTCAAAACGGTTGGTCAACTATGGTTGTTCACTATAGGTTGTTCACTATATATTTTAAAATATTTAATTTAAATGAGCGGTAGTATAAAAATATCTGTCCGGAGTAGTTGGTTCTTTAACACTACTGACTAGCAGCTATTAATCAACTAAAATTAGTTGAATTTAACACTTGTGTAACTGCGAATATCAGTTATCACTTTTTCCGTCTAGCTAACACTTTTCACTATATGTCACACCGAATTTTCAGTTGTGACCTTTTTCCGCTAGCTAACACTTTTTCACTATATGCCGCACCGAATTTTCAGTTACGACCTTTTTCCGCTAGCTAACACTTTTTTACTATATGCAACACCGAATTTTCAGTTGCCACTTTTTTCGGCTAGCTAAACACTTTCACTATATATTTCTGCTAGTCACTGCAACTACTACCGGATACTACTGCTGGGCACTGGTAGTTCTTCCTACTACCATATTACAATGTTTCGCCCCCATAAGGTAGACTTCGGCTATACTCTAAAGGGAGCCGCTTGCCTTTTCCCATTTGCCTCTTTATTTTCAAACATTTTTCTTTATGCAAATGGCACAAATTGCAACATTTTCTATATAATACTAATCTTAATTTTAACACGCTATACATCATTAAATAGACACTTTTGGTCTTCATTAGTACGTGATAAAGGATAATTAATATATTTACATTCAACAAAGTTATTAAGTAAAATGTCCTAAACTTTTACACTAAATGGGCATATTAATTCTTTAATTATCCTATAACTTTTGAATCGTGCTTAATTATACGAAATACTTCTTTATTATAATGATCTATACAACATATGCTAACTAAATATCATATTTACAACTCTTTCAGGACATAAAAATATTCACATTATTTTTTAGCATAAACCATTACGCAGTTAATTTAAATTTCCAGAAAGTTCTATAGCGCGGCGCGCTGTGATTGGTCGGTTTTTCTTAAACAAAATAAAGTTGTTTATATTAACTATTATTAAACCGACCTTCTATACAAACATATTGAGAGTTGTAAATACATGGTAAAACTACATTAACACATTATTTATCGAATTTTTCCGTATTTTTACTTTTTAAACAAATTAATATTCTTTAATCACTTTTTCGTTTAAAGTCATTTTTGGCCGTCTCGAACAAAAATCCCAGAACATATTCAAAGTTTATCAATAAACAAGTGTAAAAGTTTTATTAAAGAAAAACTGTACAAAAAGGGTTATTATTATATCAAGGAATACATGAATGAAAATAACCCCTGGGAATAAGGTGATCGCCACCATGCTGGTTCTATTAAAAATCATTTAAAAATTGTATAAATGAAATTATTGTAAAGTGAAATATGTTTGAAAAAAAAGTCCCGCTGGGTTTCTTGCTGGTTCTTCCCAGGACAGAGGTATTTTCCGAACCAGTGGTAAATAAAAACTGACTTTCAATAAGAATTATGTAATAATCAATATTGAATAAGAAAATATTCTATTCTATTCTATTCTATTGCTCGTGACTGTACACAAAACATTTTTAACTCTCTTGTTGGAAATTAAAAATGATTGTCAGAAATTAACATTTAGCTACTTCTAACAACTTATTGAGGTAAAAAAACTGGCAATCTAGCAACATTTTCAAAAAAGTCTAGCAACTGGGGGATATTTGACATTGGGTTTTGGCGGGAACTTGATCGGCGGCGGTTTGCTGCACCGGTATTGTAGTTTAAATAATAGTTTGAAGTGGATTTTGATATGTAAAAGTGGTGCGATTTTATGTATTAACTGTCTACGCATGTGAACTATTAGTGGAAAAGGTGAAACAAGTGCTCTGATGGTGATGGATTCTCAAGATAAGCCGTTTGCATAGGCGCCTTTAGATACCATCGCCAACTGTCAGCTGCCTGCTGGCTCAAGTTGCCGTCAAAATCTCCCAAGGGCTGCACAATGTGACGCATCAACATATTGTGAAGCAGTGAACTATGAAGGATAATAATACATATAGACAAGGCTTGGGGAAATTATAATAAACCGAATTAAAATAGTCAAGACTTGGCCTAAAGGTCTAGATACCAGGCCATAAACTCCAAAAATAAAAATTCTAGCAACTGGGTAAAGTTAGCAGTTGGCAACACTGTCGATGATCATCGAGCATCCCTAGAGTTTTAGCGGGAACTTGATCGCCGGTGGTTTGCTGCTCCTGTTTTATAGTTTAAATAATAGTTTAAAGTGGATTTTGATATGTAAAAGTGGTGCGATTTTATGTATTAACTGTCTACGCATGTGAACTATTAGTGGAAACGGTGAAACAAGTGCTCTGATGGTGATGGATTCTCAAGATAAGCTGTTTGCATAGGCGCCTTTAGATACCATCGCCAACTGTCAGCTGCCTGCTGGCTCAAGTTGCCGTCAAAATCTCCCAAGGGCTGCACAATGTGACGCATCAACATATTGTGAAGCAGTGAACTATGAAGGATAATAATACATATAGACAAGGCTTGGGGAAATTATAATAAACCGAATTAAAATAGTCAAGACTTGGCCTAAAGGTCTAGATACCAGGCCATAAACTCCAAAAATAAAAATTCTAGCAACTGGGTAAAGTTAGCAGTTGGCAACACTGTCGATGATCATCGAGCATCCCTAGAGTTTTGGCGGGAACTTGATCGCCGGTGGTTTGCTGCTCCTGTTTTATAGTTTAATTAATAGTTTGAAGTGGATTTTGATATGTAAAAGTGGTGCGATTTTATGTATTAACTGTCTACGCATGTGAACTATTAGTGGAAACGGTGAAACAAGTGCTCTGATGGTGATGGATTCTCAAGATAAGCTGTTTGCATAGGCGCCTTTAGATACCATCACCAACTGTCAGCTGTCTGCTGGCTTAAGTTGCCGTCAAAATCTCCCAAGAGCAGCACAATGTGACGCATCAACATATTGTGAAGTAGTGAACTATGAAAGATAATTATACATTTGGAGAAATTATAATAAACCGAATAAAAATACTCAAGACTTGGCTTAAAGGTCTAGATACCAGGCCATAAACTCCAAAAAAAAATCGAGCATCCCTACGTCAAAAGTTAAATCAAAACAAACGCAAGCGCTCTATGTAATACGCTATTGCGCTATATTATTTTATTAATAATTAATTTTAAAAAGTCCGTTATATAAAATGTAAATCGAAATTACTATCAAAGAAAAATAAATATTAGTAAAAAAATATATCTAAATCCGTTTTTTCTCATGGTTTTATTGTAGTAAATTAAGTAAAGAAGCTGTTTAAAAAACTATATATTATCACAATACATAATTTATACTACATATTTTTTTATTTAAATTTTAAGTCTTTATAATCATTATGTCTCTAATTAGATAAGTTCTTATTTTTACGTATCGTTATAATATAATCACTTATATAAAAATACATAAAAACAAATAATGTTTACTAAATCTAAAGTGCAATTTCAAGATCAACAACTAGATGATTATGTACTCGAGGTAAAGCAAGAACTTTATTATATATTGATAAATTGCTTTAATGAGTAGTTACAATATCATATTAACTTTGATATTTCAGAATTCAGTACTAAAGAGTAAATTACAAAGTAAAGTTGAAGCCTTAGCTATTATGAACAAGGAATTGGACAAGTGCAGTATGGAACGCGACAGATTTAAAACATTAGTAGAACAATTACAATGTAAGAAAACTATGTCAATATGCCTTCAAGATAATAATAACTTCAAGTTTACACCAATAAATACTATAACTGGTGGTGAAATACTTGCTAAAACCAGAGACAATAATATTATGTTAAAGTTAGAGGTACTAGTATAATATCCTTTCTTACTCCTTATTAATCCTTACTGTACATAAATGCTAGTGTTTCTGTTTGTTTGTGGTCTTTCCATGAGTAAGGCACTAAACCAATCTTGATAAAAATTTAGTATTAAGATAACTTGCATCATCAAGACAAAAATAAACCATTCAAAATAGATTTTTCAACTAATGATAATACGTCACCACCGCCGCAAAGGGGTGAACCTCAATTTTCAAAGAACGTCAGGAGAGCAACTAAACGTTTTTTTCCCTCCGATTAGTAGCTTTTTTTCTTTAGAAAATTAAAATATTTTTTTTTATTATTCTTTAGAAAATTAAAAAGTTTTATTACATTTAATGGAAAATTACTAATAGAACAGTATTATATGATAATAGAACTAGACGATGAATACAGCTTTAATGTATTACAGTCCTGAAATTACTATTAAAAAAGCTCTGGAAAAAGATACGCCTTATCGTTGCATCTCATTTTGCTCAGGCTTGCCTTTTATCTACGAGTTACGCCCTTGTTCTGTCATGAAACGGTGAGTAATAATGAAACAAAAGGAGTTACTTTTATACATAATATATTGAAAATGAATAAAACAAATCATAATTGTATCAAGGGCAGCCTAAGAAAATTAAAAAAATGTCTTATCCTAGAGTATACACTAAGATCACAATTTAAATCTGATACCATTATGGTACCATACCAACAAAATATACGAGATCAGTAACAGTCATAACAATCTTTGTTTTAATATCCAATCTAATATTAATATACTTACAAAAGTAATGTCCCTTGAAGAAAGTTCCATATTATGTATGAATACTTTTGCCATTTTAAACAATTTTAAAGTTTTATTACTCTTAATCTGTTAAAATTTAACAAAATTGTGCATTTTAATATTAAAATTAAATAAAATAAAAACACCGCACAAAGTGGATCTACGAACTTCGCCTTATGGTAAAATCTCACACGAAGTGTTTTTGACATACGCCGTCACTTTAAATTCGTTATTTTTGTACTTAGAGCTTAACCCGATTGAGATGACATAGATCTAGAACAAAGGAGCAATTTTGTATATTAAACTAATTTTTGACCGTTTGTATGAGGTTCGCCCCTTTGCGGCGGTGGCAACGAATAGTGTGCTCTACATGAAAACTTCATGCATATGAAGTGGGAAAGATAGATGACATTTTATAATGTTTATAGTGGAATCAATTATTATTCTTTATCATTATAGCTCTTCACAAAAAATATATAAAACAAAGTAATCTCTTCTATAGGCCTCCCTTAAGCAATAGCACAAAGCATGGTCCTGAGCCACCAGTATCTATACAACTTCCTGCATCTCTTACCAGGTCATCACTATCTAGTGAGGGGCCGCCACCCTTTACTTACAGGTACAAGGCTGCCATTTGAGGACCTTACTTTGCCATTGGCTGTTAAGCTATATGGTTAGTTCATTGCCACTTCAGCTTATTGATCTGTTGTATACTCTTGTTTTTAAGTTTTGAGGTATATGTGGCGAAAAGATGTGTTGTCATCTCCTGAAAGCTGACCAGTTGAGTTGAATCCCTTGATTGACCTCTTGATCAAAGTTGGACTTACCTAAGCGGACAATTTGCCCCAATTAAACATTGTCTCTAATAACTATCTGCATAGGTGTGACATGAATGTTACAACATACATATAAACTTGGTTTTGTCTATATTAATTTTAATATCTATCTGTTATGAGACACTATTGAGGTTGTTGAGCATAGTGCTGAGGTCCTCTAACAATTCTGTCATAATGTCATATCATGTCTATATCATTGGCAAATTGAAGATGAGTGATGTATTTGCCATTGGTTGTGACAAAGTATTGTGACCTTTCCAGTCTTGTGGATTGAAAATGTTTTCGAGATATATTTTCACCCTGTCTTACACCTCTCTACTGCTGGATAAGTTTTGTACTCTGGTTGTTTTTTATAGAAGAGGGGCAAACTAGCATGCGGCTCACCTGATGCTAAGTGACTACCGCCGCCCATGAACAACCGCAACACCAGGGGAATTGCAGATGCGTTGCCGGCATTTTAGAAAGGTGGTTACTTGGTAAACTATCACAACCCTGCTGTGCCAACACTTCAGCACTGATATACCAACAGTTGTCTCGGCACCGCTGAATTGACTGTTACACTACCCAAATTTTGATGAAATCAAAAGCATATTATATCACAGTCCACATATGCAAAACAAAGTGGCAGATTGTAATTTTCTGTTTAAAAGTATACATTGCCTTACCATTGATTTGTAAAATTTGATCAAATGAATCAATAAAATCAATAAAAAGTCTGATTATTATTATTTTAAGAAAGTGCATGAAAAGTGTAACTAAAATATTTATTCTACTATAATGGAAAAAATATATAAACATATGTGGCATATTATAATGAAAAAGATAAAAAAAAACATAAAGGATATATTTTGTTTCAAAAAATATTCTGGTGACAAATAAACTACACAACGTCAAACAGTCCACCTGATAGTTGTGGCTGTCCAAGTACATCTGCAACCTATTCAAAACAAAAAAATATTACAGGTTTGTTTCCATTTATTTTATAAGTAGCATGATGCTATCTAATAGCCAAAGCTACTTCTTACAATCAGACTTGACTATGAATTTATTGGTCATCATATCATTAATGGAAGACATTTATTAATAAGGTTAATATATAAAAATATTCTACAACTATTTAAACAGTTAATTTTATTTCAGGTTGAGACTTTACGTAGTAAATTAGAAGAAGCAAATGGTGACATTTTGGCTTTAAGGAGACAAATACAAAAGGGCACCTTACTTGATGAAAATAATGCAATTAAAAAAAATTCATCTATTTCTCCACAAAAGGACTATGAACAACTAGTACAGAATTTAGAAAGAATTCAGAATAAAGTAAATTACTATTTTTAGTACTACTATTTCATTAAATTTATGTCTTTCTTAGAGTAAAATATTTTATACAGCTTTTAAATGTAAAATGAGAATTTCTGTATGATATTACAATCTGAAATTTCATACACACACAAATGGATATACAATGTATATCCACATTAGTAGATAAATACATTTAAAAAAGTGTACTTTTTCAGAACAATAACAATTAAATGAAGATAAAATATAAGAAATACATTTTAAATAATACTTGTGCATAATCTTTAAAATTAGTTTTTTTCTATCTAGATACAAAGCTATTTATACCTATAATATAATTTTATGGAAATAGGTATTTTTTTTTAATTCTCAGCTCTCTTTTTAAGTTACTGCATTATATACTTTTGTTACTATACTTATAACCATCAAAAATAAGAGGATTTTTATGCCTTATCTGTAGTAAATACTAAATATTAACTCATTTTTCACGGCGTAAAATGCTGACAAACATCTAGTACCTAAAAATATGTAAAAGTTGTCACAATATAAAATATCTTACAAAATTTTATTATACCATTTCAAAGTTAGTATTCTTCATAATATACAGATTTATTGGCTGTGCCTGGTAACTTTGCCAAGTTAAAGGTGAATAACAAAGAAACTTTCAAAGATTTGCATTTAAAATATTAGGTAGGTACTAGTAAGTAGGACAGAACAAAATATAACAGGCTAAATTATACATTCTGTTTAATAGCCTTGTACAGATGTGCATTACTGACAAATGTTTGTAATGATGTGTTTTTTCTTGTATTTATTTTTTTATTATTTTTGAAGTTAATACCTTTTTAGAATCATGATTTGAAACCCGATGAAACAAAAAAGTCACTTAAGAGCCTGCGAGACAATGAGATAAAATACAGTATACATTATACATTGTTTCCTATTACCTTGATCTGCTTTTTGTGCGGTGTATCGTAGAAAAGTAGTCAATAGTGGGGAAACCCCCCTTTTGACTACTTTTCTGAAGATTTCACTACCGCATGTGAACTGCACACATGTTTTTTTTTTTCAATTTTATAATTGATGAAATCGCAATTCTCCATCATTATTGTTTGACTTTGACCGCACAGGTGGTACATATGTTCAAAACAAATAATGAAATCATTTCGTGAACATCGGACACATGAGAGCAATTTCGCGTATGACGTACTACCGCTGATGTCTAGGCCAGAGGGGGACTCGGCTCATGTACTCATTTGTTGCTGCTAAGCAGCCAAATTGACTCACTATTAGTATTTATTTCACATACATATGTATTAGATGTTTGTAGGCTGTAAGTGCTTCTTAGTTTTATTATTTTATGAGTAAAATGAATAAAAAAGACTCATGAATGTACACAACTTAATTTGAACTTGTAGTACCAACAATTAAAGTTAGATTATCGGACAACACTAGATGAAAAAGAGGAGCTTGTTGCTGACCGTGACTACTATAAGACCAAAGTCCATCGTCTAAATCATCAAATCAGCTATATTCTATCAAATAAATTAAAAAGTCAACAAGATTCTGAGGATCCACCAAAGCCCATTATTGATATTGATGCGTTAGTCACTGAAAATAAATATCTCCATGAAAGAATTACACAACTGCAAGTAGAAAAAGAAATTATTAAAAGGACCCTCACTAAATATAAGGTACCACAGTGCTACTTATTGTTAAATTAATATAATACAAACTTAATGATTTCTTATATTTACGCGTACACTACACATTGAATAAAACTACTTTTACGGATTTTTACGAATAAAAATAAGAAAAATAAGTTTATTAAACGCGATAAAATCCGTAAAAGTAGTTTTATTCAATAATATAAACTTATTTTGTTCTTATATTAAATTTTATTGTTGTAGACATTGCTTGATAACAGAAGTAAAGGTGAATCTGTAAATTTCAAAAAAGGCTTTGTAGATGTCATGACACAAAAGCAAGGTATGTCCTATTATTATTTAATTATTAAATAGGTTTCTTTCAAGTTAATTTAATATTTTTTTCGTTTATTTTAGTAAGAGAATATTTGAATATCAATTCAAAAACAGGTATTAAAAGAAGCTCGGCTGCGGAATTTAAATCATTATGTTTGGGATTATTTGAGGCATTGAATGATAAATCCATTGCATTACAGCATCAAAGGAAAACAAATCAGTATGTATTTTTATCCATTTAATTAGTTATTTCAAACTTAGATCAATTTTCACTATTTGATATTAAATACATATGGAAGGTATTATTAATAATAATTATTTTAAATAACACGGGATACTATATTCTTTAATTTTCGCCACACTCAAATGGTTCATATACGCACAAGGTGCGTAGGTGTTTTGTGTGGTAAATCAGTCGGAAATCGAGTCTGGAGTTTGTTCTGCGATTTAATAACTTTATATTTTTTTGCGTTTTAAAGCTGAACGCACATATGTCCGCGCCGTACGCGCCGTACGCGTCGAATTTTAGAATTCGTTGTATGAAATCATATGAAACCTCGCACACTACACCCGCACCGTACGCGCCGAATTTTATAAAATGCGGTAGGTATACGATATCGAAGGACGAATGCTGATGACGTCATATAACGCGGCGCGTTTGGCGCGTGTGGATACTCAGTGTTGTGTAATGTTGCCAACTTAGTGGATTTTCCACTAAAACTGGTGGTTTCGACTTACGTGATAGTTTTGTATTTTTATAACCTAATTAATTCGTAATTAATTATACATAATTTGATTTTTTTTACATCGGTTATCAATATGAATACTTAGTGATAAATTATTTACATACTGAACTAAAAAAATGGTTAAATTTAATTCAAAAACCCAATTACACCTGATTACTTAATTATCAATAAAAATACTTACCTCAAACATACAACAAGTCTTTTTTCTGGTTCAATTGGTCTTCTAAATCTTGAGTTTTCCATAGAAAGATATGGTTTTAGTACATGTACCAATTCTTGAAGTACCTTGTATGTTAAATGCAAATATCTGAATAATCGTTCATCATCACCTAATAAATCTTTAAATAAAGTATATCCCCTTCATATTCTCCATACAATTGCCTTTTTAAATTTATATTATGAATCCAGAATCTTCTTTTTCTCCGAACTTTTTTTTCTTCTTCCTATGCCAATAAGCAGGCTATTACTATATTTCTTTCCATAGTGATTTCGAGCGATCAATTTCAATGTACTGTTTCACACCAGTGGTTGGAAAAAACTACAAAAGTTGTTGGTAATACAAAAGATTTGCGGACGGTGCGGACGATGCGTACGGACATATGTGCGAGGCCATCAGTAAAACTCGGCGCGTACGGCGCGTACGTTGCGTACGGTGCGGACATATGTGCGTTCAGCTTAAGTGAACATTATCGGTCTTATTTTAAAACGTGGTCAAAAAGTCTTTCACGAAAAAGTCCCACTGCGCAGGCGATTTAATAACTTTATATTTTATACGTTTTAAGAGAACATTATCGGTCTTATTTTAAAATGTGGTCAAAAAGTCTTTCACGAAAAAGTCCCACTGCGCAGGCGATTTAATAACTTTATATTTTATACGTTTTAAGAGAACATTATCGGTCTTATTTTAAAACGTGGTCAAGAAGTCTTTCACGAAAAAGTCCCACTGCGCAGGCGATTTAATAACTTTATATTTTATACGTTTTAAGAGAACATTATCTGTCTTATTTTAAAACGTGGTCAAAAAGTCTTTCACGAAAAAGTCCCACTGCGCAGGCGATTTAATAACTTTATATTTTATACGTTTTAAGAGAACATTATCTGTCTTATTTTAAAAAGTGGTCAAAAAGTCTTTCACGAAAAAGTCCCACTGCGTAGTGTTGCCAGTCCTTTCAAAGTTTCAAAGTTTTCTGTTAAATTACATACTTTATTATGTTTAGTTTAAACCTGTCACTAATTGTAAACCAATTTGTAATAAGATGGTATTATAGATTTTACACGACTTGGCTAAAAAAATCACTACCATTAATTCATCACCACATTTTATACTCGTAGGTTCTCTAGGTTCTCTAGGTTAGTTTTTATTTATTCCCTTCCATAGTATCCCTAGATTTCTTAAGTATTTTACAAACATTACGCGTCCAATCGATTCGAGGTTGCCGTTTCTCTTTGTTTAGTGTATACTACAATTATTGCGTTGTCACAATTTTGTGCAATACATCTACTAATAATGTAATAAACTAGAATGTGAAAAAGATTACGTCTGTAGGCATTTAACTACATTGAACTAGCGTACAGAAAAACGTCAGTAAAGTTGAATGTCTGCAGGTTTGTTTTATCCATATTCATCTTAAGACCTATCCGTTGGGAGGCACTATTGAGGTCATTGAGCATAGAGCTTAGGTCCTCCAACGATTCTGCCATAATGACTATATCGTCGGCAAATCGAAGGTGAGTGACGTACTCGCTATTGATGTTAATACCGTATCCATTCCAGTTAAGAAGCTTGAAAACGTCTTCCAATGCAGCAGTGAAGAGTTTTGGGTATATAACGTCATCCTGTCTTACACCTCTCTGCAGTTGGATAGGTTTCGTACTCTGGTTCTGTACTCGGAAAGCTATCGTACCGTATCACTTCAGTACCTCGATATACCGACGGTGAAGTTGGCACTGCTGAAGAGACTGCAGCATCGCCCAAACCACAACCAAATTTCGGCGGAATCAAATGCTTTCTCATAGTCCACATACGCAAGACATAGTGGCAGATTGTAGTCCTCGGTCTTCTGTACAATTTGCTATATATATATATTTTGGTATGTATGTGGTCTATGGTGCTAAACCCTTTTTAAAAATCGGTTTGTTCGGGACGCTGGAAGTCGTCGAGTCTGCGTGCGAGACGATTTGTAATGACTTGAAAACAGCACGTAGTAGACGCGGCTCAGAATGGAAATCGGTCTGTAGTTCTTTAAGAGAGCGTTGTCGCCTTTCGAGGAGAACAAAACCATCGCACTTCTGCTCCGCGCCTTCGGTGTAGTGGCCCAATGGAGGACAGTATTAAAGAGCCCGTAATAGTGGCTCCCTTTTCCAAATATTCCACCATAATTATGCCTTGAGCGTCCCAAAAAACAGATGCCATAACCTTTCCCGCCGAACTTGAAACTTTGAATTTCTTTGGCGTCGGTGAGGAGGCTCGCTTCCAAGTCATCGATTGTTGTTTCGTTTCAGGATCAAAATGGTGGATCCAGGTCTCGTCCATAGTCACAAAACGGAACAAAAAATTTTCTTGATCTGCTTGGAACTTTTCGAGATTAATCCTCGAGATGTCAACTCGATTTTTCTTTTGCTCGTCGGTTAACATTCTGGGTACCCAACGCGCAGAGACCTTTTTCATATGCAACTCGTTCGCAAGGATTCTTTGAACGCTGCCATATGAGATCCCTGTGACCTTAGCTACATGCCTGATGGTCACTCTTCGATCTGCCAACACAACATCTTCGACTTTTTTCACGTTGTCTTCAGTGAGGGACGTGGACGGCGTGTGCGTCCTTCGCGATGTTCATCTTCAGTGGATGTTCTGCCCAGTTTAAACTACTTGGCCCAGCGTGCAACTGTAGAATATGGAGGAGCAGAGTCCCCCAATGTTTCCACTAAGTCACTGTGTATGTCTTTTGAAGACATTTTTTTCAAACAGAGGTACTTGATGACATCTCTAATTTCGTTTTTCTCCATGTTGATGTTATCTCTTTGACAGTTCGTATTCAAATGAATGTATCTCCCGGAAGTCTATATAGGAAGTATATAAGTAAGCAAAAAATATTTTTTTTGGATTTTTATGCGGACCTGAAGTAACGGATTATCATTACTTTTGGATCACCCCTCGTATTATATAAAGCGAGCAGGAGGGAGATACTATGGCGGATGGAAGGAAAAGGGGAGATCCACCGGACAAGGTGTTCTGCCCGGGGAGCGGCCGACGCTCCAAATGGTAGTTCGGAGCTATTCTATATAATTATATTGCTTTAATTTCGGAACTTTGTTAGCGCAATTTAGGCTTCGATGTGTTTCGCTTGTGGCGCGACGATAGCGCTGCCACAGATTGGATTGCTTATGTAACAATATGTCAACTTATTTTCTTTACTTTTTACTTATTGTCTTGTTGTATCATTAAATACGGATTGCTCCAAATCTTTTCCGCTAGATTAAATTTAATAGGATACTTTAATTAGTGCTTTAATTGATGAGGTTAAGTTCTTCTGAAGTAATCAAATGCTCAAACTTTATGTAATTTTATTTTACCTTGGCAACCATACTACATTATTACTATTAATACATACATACAAAATAAATATTATTTATTTTGTGAGTATACTATAACATTTTCACTTTTGTTTCTTT
Source organism: Parnassius glacialis (assembly GCA_033319125.1). Classification (NCBI taxonomy): domain Eukaryota; kingdom Metazoa; phylum Arthropoda; class Insecta; order Lepidoptera; family Papilionidae; genus Parnassius; species Parnassius glacialis. The sequence continues at coordinate 19,627,636 of JAVANC010000009.1, forward strand.
ACATCTTGATTACCTTCGTATATTTTTCAGGATTTTAGCGAACAGAATAAATGAATTGGAAAAAACTTTAGAAAGCTGGTGTAATGGTCAAAAATGTATCCCTATTTTTCCATCCCAAATGCTTCTAGAGGATTTTCTTCCTGACTCCGCATCCGTAAAATCGGATGAAACAAAAGAAAAAAAATTGTATGAGCCTACGCAGGATAATGATTTAAAGATGAGATATTCTGACAGTGATGAGGACTTAAAATCTAATATTGATAGCCAAACAATTGACGGAGATAATTATGAAAATGGTAGTGGAGATAATAGAATTATCACTAAAACTGTTTTACCTTTCGAATTGGAACAGTTAGTGAAAGAAGCTCTAGCTGAATTAAAACCCATAGAGTAAAATATTTATAAATTGAATGAAAGAAAAATATAAAATAAATAAAATTAGATAAAATGGCATGTACTTATAGGTATTAAAATTTTTGTGATAGTTCATTCCAAAGTTACATGTTTTTTCTAGTCAATCTATTACTTTGCTTTATAATGTTATTGTGTATATGTGTTTATACTATCTATTTAAAATAAATGTTTTTAACAAAAATAATTTTTACTACTATCCCCTTGATATACAGGTTTTTCCTAGTTTAAGTACCTATTATCATAGATCATTCTTACCTTTCTGTATTTTCATTGTATAAATAGGAACATAGGCCCCAAACATTTACCATAGTTGCCACGATTGACAGCAGGATACGCAACCGCAGTATTTATATTATTATTTTGAGTCGTAATATGAATGTTCCAATTTCAAATTTCTCTCCACATTATGATGAGTATGATTCAAGTTCAAAATCCAAGTTTTACGAGCTAAATTGGAATATGGTGTATAGGTATTTTCGTCAAAAGTAGGATTTTTCGCGCGATGATTTGTACGATTTGTTGCCTAAAACTGGACGAATCGATTGATACGACTTCAAATGGCATTTTCTAAAGGCGGCTACTGACATGCCTGCCGCTGGGGCAATCTAGGGTGTAGGAGTAGGGTGACCCTTAATTGTGATGTGTGATGTGTGTAAGTAGGGGCATTTTTTTAAGTTGGTCTTTGTGGCGTGTGTAGCGCAATTGAGGCAATTTCGTTCAGTTCGTTGCGACTTTCGCGAGGAGCACACGTATGAGTACAAGTCAGAACCGCAGAAAGAACGTTATTTGAACGTTGTAACTTACAAGTAACATTACTGGGATTTGTTACCTAACTTATCATAAGGGCTAGTATGGGAAAGAAAATATTCCAATAGTATTAAAATTGCTGGAATATAAATAAAGTGTAAACTAAATAATTAAACAAAAATACAAATTTTAGTAATTAAATTTATTAAAACTCATCATTAGGAAACTATCCTGGCTATTTGTAACACTAGTTAAATTATAGTTACTAAGCACTAGTTAGTTAAGTTATACACAGAATAAATTGGTTATATTAAATTATGACGAGTGAAGTTAGTCATATTTTGTCTGTTGAATGCCTAAAAATAGGGTGGCAGAGCTATGCTGCAGCTTATTAGCACTATAATATGGTTGTAATTATTAATTAATAGGTTGTTTTATTGATAAATGTGGGTGTCTATGGGCCACAGTGTCCACTTACCATCAGATGGATTGTGCTCATTTGTCACCCTTATTCTATATAAAAAAGAGCCAAGGCTATATATACCGATTCATTGATATTTCGATAAAACTGTCGCCATTCTCAATGCGTGCGTCCAGCGAGACGTACACTCCTTCCTGGTATATAGTGTATTATCTATGTACACTCCCATACTGAACGGCAGGCGTGTGTGTAGAGACAGCTCCGATCGCTGTGCTCCCTAGATTGCCCCTGCGGCAGGCATGTCAGTAGCCGCCTTAAGGCAACCGTATACCGCTGATATAACAAATTTCAGCACGGTCCACTAACTTCAAGGGAAGGAAAAAGGAACCTCTTTTCGCCGGACTGTGACGGTTGATACGAAAAGAAACGTGCTAGCAATAAAAAATTAATTGAAGAAAATAGGCGAATTATGTATGAAGAGATTCAGCACATACATACCTACCTATTAAAGATTGGATCGGGAAGCGTTCACGAGATTTTACAAGAATGCCTTCGCAGGTGGTGGTAGTTTCGCATTAGGTGCCGCATAACCTTACCGATGCTGAGAAACAGGCCCATACGGAATGGTGCCATTTAACAGTTTCCCTGTCCACGAAACAGACATTTGTTTGTTTGTTAAACATTTGAAATGTTCATAGGTATATGATTCATGGGACAGCGAAAGAGTTAAAGCAGACGACTTTACGACATCATTACAAGTATTGAATAGTGGATTTATCAATACGATCCAGAAACAAAGCTGCAGTAAAACTCCTATGTATACAGTAGTATGTGTTCACGCAAAAGCGTTAGTGTCAGGCATCGACGTTAGATGGCACTCGGCTCGGTCGATACGGAATGACGTTTGTGCGTGTTGAACGTCCGAGCTTGCTGAAAGGTGGGAGTCGAGAGCGAAAAATTAGATGTCTTCTTCGCGTCGACAGAGAAGGCAGTCCGTTTGTTTGGGAGCTCTTAGATCTAATTTTATGTTAGGCGCGTATAGTAAATATACCACTGGGAATGGTAGCGCGTGTTGAGGTTTAACGCAGAATCTGTATAAGTGGATTCGACTGTATTAGTTACTAGTGCGGTAGTTAATATTCTAGAAATAACGGTGACCTTTGACCCGTACGTTCTGTGTTCATTTTCGCGAGTCAATCGTAACAAAGGAAGAAAGTGACTGCGGAAGGCGACCTTAGCTTGGAGAGGAGCTGAGGGCCGAACTGCTGCAGGGGGAACGGTCAAATAAGGTCAATAACACTACCAGCCACACCCAAATACACATCACTGACCTTTACTTTCTAGCACAATACATCCACACGAGACCTGACCGAATCCTGAGGGACCAGTCGCCTTGAATAGAGGTAAGTAAGCTCTGTTCAATAATTGTAACGCTCCCCCCGGATTGTTTAGTGTAATTAGACTTTTAACCCGTGGCGTGAGGACGCCCGACCAGCATCTGCCTGTAGCTTCTTCGTCTATGGGCCGCGAAGGATTCTACTCCTGGGATAGGCAGCTGCCGGCCGTAACATTTGGTAGCAGAACGCGGTGCTGGGATCGATTCCCGGTCGATCCACCGACCATAGTATTTGATAAAAATTAAATAATTTTGGTGGCAGGGAGCGTTGGGTTGATTGGTTTAATTTTGTGTCTACAATCACGCCCATCCGTAATACGTAAAAATATTTTTTTTTATTATATACGTAATAATAAAATTCCTTTCTTTGTTAGCTTGCTTTGTTGTTTGCGGGTAAATTTAAAAAACCGCGCCCGTTTAGCGCGCAAGCGGGAGATTGCGTCATGTAGGTAGATGGTTATTTTTGCGTAATCGGTTAATTATCGTTGCGGATAGTTGTGGTGTATTACTTATCGAAGGGTCGATTTCCGAGCAAGGCATTTTTTGTTGATGTGTATCTTCGTTATGTATCTTTCGTATTGTAATTTGTATTTGAACTAAAGAGTGGTAATTTGTATTTACGTAATTTGAATTTAACTTGATATGATCGCACTAGTATTTGTTATTGTTAATTTGATTTACCTTTTCTTTTGTACTAACTTGTGTTTGATTTGATAAATAGCGGTTCTTATTTGTGTACATTCTATTCAACTCGATTTGATAGGAACTGCATTAGTTAGCTGTTAATTTTTTTTGTATTTTTTATTTGTTATTTTTGTAATTGTGCTCGAGCGGCGTCGTAATTTGTATTTAGTAGTGATGTCCTCGCCCAAGATGCTAATCCGTTGCCTGCGGACTGAGTTACGCTGGGCCACCAGCGCCCATGCTTTGATAGGTCGACCGGATAGGGTCCATAATTTGATGAAGCGGTTCGAGCAGGTTGATGCTCGAAGGGCTGCAGTGGAGGAGGCTTACGCTGAGCTCGAGGATTCGGATGTGGAAAAGGGAGTCCTGGACTCCTGCTTCGCAGACTACGAGCAGTTCTTTTCGCTCACGGACGAGTTGATCGAGGCTGAAGGCAGGTATGCCGAGGAGGCGCGTGAAGCTCGGACGAGTGGCCTGCCCGAGTCCTTTCAGAAGCAGCCTCAGCCGGAGCTGTTGGGACGACTCCCAACTCTGGACTTGCCAAGGTTCTCCGGGGTCCTTTCCGAATGGCTGACCTTCATTGGTCTTTTCGACGGCCTAGTGGACGCCCGGAGTGACTTGACCCCGAGCCAGAAGATGGCGTACCTCCTGGCCTTACTGGAGGGGGAGGCCCTGGGCGTTGTCAGCCATTTGAGATTGTCGGACGACGCCTACCAGACTGCTCGGGACCTCCTAGCCAGAAGATACGCCAACGTCCGGCGAATTGCCGACGAACATGTTAAGCAGCTTCTAAGCCTTCCGCTGCTTAGTGACCGGGCCAGACTACGTCCGGACCTGTTGGATCCAGTCTTGGTGGCCTGTAATACGTTGAGGCGGCTGGATTTACCAGTAGGCGAATGGGCCTTCTTGTTGCTCCGCATCGTGCTGTCCCGTCTACCTCTTGACCTTCAAATGCATTTTGAGGAGAGGTACGGCGGGGACGAGGCCTCCTATATTCCGCCCTTCTATGACCTGCTGCGGTTTTTGGAGGAGCAGTGCCGACAGATCGAGCACGCGGCGGGCACCGTCGACGACTTACGAGCCGTGCCCAGTGAGAGGCGAATTCCGCCGGGCAAGTCGTCGTCAACCCCCCCCTGCTCCTATTGTCGAGCATCTGATCACCGGGTAACGTCTTGCCCAAAATTATTAAGTAAGCCAGTTCCGGCGAGGCGAACTATCGCCAAGGAGCGCCGCTGGTGTTACTCCTGTTTGGAAGGGCACCTCCAGCGAGACTGTCCGCACCAGCGGCCCTGTCTGCATTGCCAGGGCAATCACCATGTCGTACTGTGCCTGGGTGCGAACGGCGTCTCCTCTCGGGGCGCTGCCAGGCCCTCGACCCCCACGGGCGGGGGCGCTCCGCCATGCCCGTTGACGGGCGACGCTCGGCTCCCGCCGGCTAGCCACCAGGCCCCTAGGTTTGAAAGGGGTCCCTCCCCCGACCAGTCGGGGGGTAATTCCCCCAGGGGCGGGGGTGTCATCACACCCCCTCAGCGTGCGGAGAGGAACTTCACGGCCACTCATCAGTCCGCTGGACCCTTATCACTCCCGTTAGCTGAGTGGCCGCGACTGGTGTACCACTGTACCCCATTTGATGGAGGCGGCCCTAGCTAGCTGCCGCCTTAGCTCCCACCATGGCTGCCTCTACTGAGCCTTAAGCCGTCAACAGTCCACTTGTCATGCTGTTATGTTGCCGACGGCCTCAGTGAGGGCGTACAACCCGAGTGGCGACCGTTAGCGGTTGCGCTCTGTTAGTATCGGGTTCACGCGGTGTGGCCTCCACTTGGTGGTGGGAAGATTAGGGCCCCCTGGAGCGTTGAATCACGCTCTCAAGGGGTATAGGATTTGGTTTGGTCGAGCACTTAGTTAAGAATTCTTTAAATTTAAATTAAAATGCTTTTGGGTTTTCCGCGAAATTCATATTGTAGCGGTTATGATTAAAAGAATTGAATTTAAAATACTCCTTTAATTGCTGCTGCATATGTTTTGTAAATACATTTGATCACTGCGTTTGTTGTTGCACGGAAAATTGAGATTAAATTGTGTGCCCTTTTTGAATGCTTGTGCGTATGCTTTGTAATTGTATTTGATTGTCGCGTCTGTGATGATAAGGAAGGTTGAAATTAGATAACCCTGTGGTTGCCGAAGGAAATAGAAGTCAATTCTCTTTTGGTTTAGATTTTGTTGGCACTGTCTAAGATATTTATTTGAAATAAGAAATAGGGCTGTCCCTTACGTTTATTGTTTTGTTTACTTTGCCAAGTTGACCTATGTGCATCGGTGATTACTTGTTTTAATTAATTCTGTAATTGAACATTGATGCTTTTGAAAAATTAGTTGAAATATGAGCATAGGATTACCTGCCTAAAGGGCAATCTGGTTTGTAGATTATCAGATGGAAATCAGCTGTCGCACCATTTGGTAAATGATTATAGGTGGATGGCTTGGTTATGCCTACTTGTTTGAAAATTCATACTAGGGACTATCTGTGCGTTTCGTTCAGCTCTCCACAGACGACGTTCATGGGGAATTTGGGGGTGCTCTCTGCACTGAAGCTTGGTCCCTCTGGGCCGCTTCGTGTCGCGTCGCTGTTTGCAGACCTGATCCGGTCGAATTGCGGAACTAATCATAGGAGCGCAGATAGGTGTTTGAAGGAGGTCGTCTGACTTCTGTCTAGGAATAGGACTTATTTATGTGCTGCGATGTCCAGGAAGGGCATCCAGTTCAACTCTCCGGCTAGCCCACGTTGGGGCTGCAATTTTGGGGCGTTGGTTAGTGTTGCAAGATCTGATTGGGTGCGTAAGGTGGCCTAGTTTGGTTGTAGATTCGATCTTGCAACTTGCCGTCGCGACCCTGTCCCGCTGACCGGTTTGCTCGCGGACCTAAATCCTTATGTCCGGGACGGGGGTTTGTTCACGCAAAAGCGTTAGTGTCAGGCATCGACGTTAGATGGCACTCGGCTCGGTCGATACGGAATGACGTTTGTGCGTGTTGAACGTCCGAGCTTGCTGAAAGGTGGGAGTCGAGAGCGAAAAATTAGATGTCTTCTTCGCGTCGACAGAGAAGGCAGTCCGTTTGTTTGGGAGCTCTTAGATCTAATTTTATGTTAGGCGCGTATAGTAAATATACCACTGGGAATGGTAGCGCGTGTTGAGAGTTTACCCGGGACTTTAGGTTTAACGCAGAATCTGTATAAGTGGATTCGACTGTATTAGTTACTAGTGCGGTAGTTAATATTCTAGAAATAACGGTGACCTTTGACCCGTACGTTCTGTGTTCATTTTCGCGAGTCAATCGTAACAAAGGAAGAAAGTGACTGCGGAAGGCGACCTTAGCTTGGAGAGGAGCTGAGGGCCGAACTGCTGCAGGGGGAACGGTCAAATAAGGTCAATAACACTACCAGCCACACCCAAATACACATCACTGACCTTTACTTTCTAGCACAATACATCCACACGAGACCTGACCGAATCCTGAGGGACCAGTCGCCTTGAATAGAGGTAAGTAAGCTCTGTTCAATAATTGTAACGCTCCCTCCGGATTGTTTAGTGTAATTAGACTTTTAACCCGTGGCGTGAGGACGCCCGACCAGCATCTGCCTGTAGCTTCTTCGTCTATGGGCCGCGAAGGATTCTACTCCTGGGATAGGCAGCTGCCGGCCGTAACAGTATGTGTTCTGAATTGAATTTGTCGGTCTAGTAAGACCGGCAATTCAGAAAAAAAATTATATTGCAGCTGTGGATAGCGTGGGCGCGGGCGCAGGCGCCACCGCGGGCGGGTAGCTGCCACGGTAAATATGCCTTGCAGTTGTATTTCGTCGCTCGGCATTCAGTACCGCGAATGTGAAAATATTGCAAACTTTTATTTTTTGTTGTTTCGATAGTATTCAATCAAATACGCGATTTTGTATTTAAAATATGACCAAAAACCTTTCAAAAATAGATTTAGAAATACTTAAAAAACTCTTTCCAACAAATAGTAAAGCGTACATTATAAATAAATCAGTTTTTTGTCTCTCCTGTAAAGTGACTCAATAACACATTCGCGGTACTGAATGCCGAACGACGATTTTCACTTACGACAATTAGGTACTCGTTTTAGACAAATACGAAATAAAGTTACATACTTATCTGTAATGAACTTCAAATCACGTTGACAAGTGCGCACGTAAAACGAAAGTCCAGTGTTAAATTGTCGATAACAACGTTCTGGGCTTACAAAAAAAAAGTAGTCTTCTTGCCCGCTTGCAGTCAATTTATGCAGTGCAGTTGAAGTTGCGGAGAATTGACTGTAACTTAGTGCGCAATGTATTAGTAACATAGTGTCCGTTTAGTAGTATACATAGAAGTCTTCGCCGAAGACTCTTCGACTCCAGTCTACGGTTTGGCTGTTTCAAAATGAACTTATGCCTACCAAAGTAAAGCGATGGAAAAGTGCAGGGAAGATTTTGGGGTATCTGGGATTAATTTCTTTGCAGCACACCGAGTAAGCTTTTGAGGCACTCTCCTTACAGCTCAAATTTGGTACCGTATTTTTTTATAAAATAAAAAAATAGCTGAAGGGGATCCCAACTAAACTGACCTTTTTTTTCGCAAAACTTCCTGAAGTGGCCAAGGTATATAGGTAATTTTATTTTTAAAATGGCCGACCTATATTGATTGATGCTCGTGATTAGTGATTATATTCTCTTTGCTCGTGATATACATACCGTATCACATATACCTTCTGTGTACTAAATATCGGGAATTTGTCAATAAAACAAAAAATACAAATTATTCATCTAAATTTAATTTATCGCCTTCAAAGTAGGCCCCATCGCTTGCAATACAACATCTCCAACGCTTCACCCAGTCTTCCATACATTTTTCATAGGATATTTGCGGTATGGCCTTTAGCTCATTCAGCGAATTTTTTGTTATGGCTTCTATCGACTCAAAACGTTTTCCTCGAAGTGGTAATTTTAACTTGGGAAATAAAAAAAATTCAGACGGAGCCATATCAGGTGAATACGGTGCTTGGTCGAGAACTTTTGTTGAATTTTTCGCTAAAAACTCTTTCACTATAATGGCTGTGTGTGATGGTGCATTATCATGGTGCAGCATCCATGAGTTGTGTTGCCACAAATCTGGACGTTTTCGGCGGATACTCTCACGCAAACGCTTCATGACGCCTAAATAATATTCTTTATTCACTGTTTCTCCCTTTGGAAGGAATTCGGAGTGAACCACACCACGGTAGTCAAAAAAAAACTGTCAGCATCACCTTGATTTTGGAGCGACTTTGCCGCGGTTTTTTGGGTTTCGGCTCGTTTTCGAGACGCCATTCTGAAGACTGTTGGCTTGTTTGCATGTCGTACTCATAAACCCATGTCTCGTCGCCAGTTATTATACGTTTCATAAAGGTCGGATCCGTAGAAGCTCGGGAAACCATGTCTTCAGCGACATGCTTTCGCTGCGCTCTTTGAACAAAATTGAGCTCTTTTGGAACTAGTCGAGCGGCGACACGTTTCATGCCTAAAATGTCAATGAGAATGTTGTGGACGGACTTAAAAGATATGTTCACCTCACTAGCCAACTCTCTCAGACTCATACGTCGATTTTCGAGCACTAGCTTCTTGATTTTATCGATGTTTTCTTTGGTCGTAGCGGTTGAAGGTCTACCAGAACGAGGCAAGTCTACTACTACTTCTCGGCCTTCTTTAAAAGCCTTATACCATTCATAAGCCCTTGTTTTCGATATACACGAATCGCCGTAGGTATTTCGCAACATTTTTAGTGATTCACCACATGAAATATCATTCGAAACACAAAATTTAAGGCACACTCTTTGTTCAACAATATTTTCAATTGTAAAAATCGCCGAGAACTCAAAACTATGACCAACAAAAAGTGTAGTTTAAAACAAATTAAATGACAGATCCCGCTCAAACTTTGCGTGCTATATCAGTACAGTGCTACCAACATGCAGTAAAAAAATTACAACGACCTCTTTTACGCGGGTCTTTTTATTGACATATTCCCGATACTTTTTACACAGAGTAGTATATTGTTTTTGTAAAGTTACGAAATGATATATCAACATGCCAGCTAATTTATTTCACGCAGTTATGTGGAAACTAAGAACACATAATTACTTAATAATTTTAGTACTTTACAAGTAAGCAACTTATTCATGGCACAACTATTTTTTTTATCTATTGGTTCAGTTTTTGTACCGGAAGCTTGAAATGGATAAGCATATCGTATTTCCGTTCGGACATTCAACAGAAGTGGGTATAACAGATATAATTTAATTCAGCCTTCTTTGAGTAGCTATTATTCTGCATAAGATGTCAACGCACTGCGTAGTATGTAATTGTGATACAAATTTTATCTGTAGATGCAAATAAGTAGTACTCGTAATTCTACTCGTGTCACGGCTAAAGTAATTTTATGTCGTGAGAGTAATGTATGGTTGTTACAGTTTTTATTGTCTAAATCTAATTTAACTTAAAATTGCAAATTGGCCGAGTTACACTACTAAAATCAGTATATTCTGGTTTAGTAATTTATTAATGGTGGTGTTTAGTACACAATTCAAAATCAATCACTATTTTTACTGATTATGTCGTGTTAAATTTCAGCTTATTTTGAAATTTCGGCATTTTGTGTGCTTGTTCTACCAGCCATTCTCACGGGGACATCCGTGGTTAAAAATAATTTTATATACGCAAATCCCGCCTGCTATCACAATTCACGAAATAGGTGTGATATTACGTTTGTGAATGTCAAACGCAGCGAGCTAATACAGCTAATCATTTAAATTTACTTGTATCTAGCGCAGTCAGCGTTGTCGAGGGATTTTTGGCAGGACATCCATTTTTTTAAACGTAGAAAGGAGTTCGCGCTCAAACGATAAGCATTTGATAAGCGCGCTCCTGCTTCAGGAAAACGTATTTGCACGTTGAAAATTAAAAGTACTCTCGTTAATAAGATTATTTTCTAGTTAGCGAAAATCCAAGTTAAAGCAGGCCTGTATCACTCCGCGCTTTAGGCATGAAAATATACCTACGCTGCGCGGCCGTCTACGAGAGACTAAAATGCTCAATTTCACCAACATCCCCTAAACAACCACACAGTTAGACGACCGTTAAGCTAAAAGGTCACCTAAACCAACCTGTAACTAAAACTTGTTTTCACGAACGCAATAGACCCATAGCTAGGGGACCCTTCCTTAGTCCTTATGTTTTTTTTATAGGATAGGGTGACAAACGAGCACATAGTCCACCTGATGTTAATTGGTTGCTGTGACCCATAGACATTAACATTTATCCTCAATAATAAATCAAAATGCAGATGCGTCGTCACCCGTGAGGACTAAGATGGAATGCCTCTTTTCCAGTAAAATGGGTCTCCGGTTCTCTACACTCATCACACAGCAGTGTCAAGTTGCCATTTTCTGCTGGTATTCTGTGAGAGCGTGGGTCATTCCCCGGTCGAGCCGACCCATTCGTGATACAACTATACTACTAATATAGCTGCGGCATAGCTCTACCACGTACAAATGTGACAGAGTTTTTACAACAAGAGTGCTTAATACCCAGTTGTAGTTACCGGTTTTATCGGAAATGATACAAAAAATACGTATTCATGTATTATTTTAATAAAGAAATGATTTCTTTCATATTTTGACTGATAGATGTTTTTTGAATATTTTAATAAAAATATATTTTAGTAAAGTTATTTTTGACAAGTCGCCATATTTGACACTCTGTTCTATCTGTGCATCGACTATTTGGCATTTGGCTCTGCAAGTTTTTATGGTGTTTTCTAGGCCTGCGTCGTATCGCTTCTTCTGAGATCGTGTCCATATCAGATTTTGAATCTCAATATCTGAAACCAAAACTATATATTTCAATATCTAGATATTCTGCGTACGCATTTATATTTTCTACTCCGATACGCTGTTGAAACCAACTTCAAAAAGGAAGGTCTTTTTCGAACTGTATGTATGTACTATGTACATATTATGTATGTTTGCGATTTTCAAATAACCACCAATTGATTTAAATATTTAATAAACTAGAATTTTAATAATATTATGGACTATGGTACCTACATTAAAATTGATTACCTATGTAAATAGGTAGGTACTCACCTATTATCAGGAAATTCCAAAAATGTTCAATTTTTTCCAACAAATATATCACTGTTGATTTAGATAACCTATATCTTCGGAAAAAATCTATTTAATCGAAATCGTTGAAATAATTGGGTCGTTTTCGATATATTTTAGGTCTTCGCCTACGATTTATATTAAAACTTAAATTATATATACCTAAACTTAAATTATATATACCTAAAACTTAAATTATATATATTAGGTATATTATATAGTATCAGTCGTATCTAAATTATCAAGAAAATCAAATAGATCACGGTCCATCTTGTTCTCTAGAAGTCGCTTTTACTTATGTGGAGGTTTATGGGACCAATAATCCATCTTATAAATTTAGGGGATTATTTAGTCAGTAACGGACCCTTTAAAAGTGGTGAAACGGAAACTATAAACTGGCCCTTAAATATGCTAAGGGGTCCCATAAATCTTATGGGTCGTTGGTGACGAACGTCGACGAAAGTAAGATATTATTATTTATAGGTAGATTTACATAATTAGGTACCTAGTAACTGACGCCATAGTTAAAGTTCTATTATTTGATCAGCGACCCGACCACAGCTTCGCAGTTTTCGATTTTTTTGCGTATAATGCCGATGGCCTTAAAACAAATTCAGTGTAAGTAGACCGGAGGCGTGGAGCAGAAGTGCGGTGGTCTTGTTCTTCAAGAAAGGTGACAACGCTCTCTTGAAGAACTACAGACCGATTTCCCTTCTGAGCCGCGTCTACGTGCTGTTTTCGAGAGTCATTACGAATCGTCTCGCGCGCAGACTTGACGACTTCCAGCCTCCCGAACAAGCCGGTTTCCGAAAGGGCTTTAGCACCATAGACCACATACATACCCTACGGCAAATTGTACAGAAGTCCGAAGAGTACAATTTGCCACTATGTCTGGCGTATGTGGACTATGAGAAAGCCTTTGATTCCGTCGAAATTTGGGCGGTGCTGCAGTCCCTTCAGCGGTGCCAAGTTGACTGTCGGTATATCGAAGTGCTGAAGTGTTTGTACAGTAGAGCTACGATGGCTATCCGAGTACAGAACCAGAGTACGAAACCTATCCAATTGCAGAGAGGTGTAAGACAGGGTGACGTTATATCCCCGAAACTCTTCACCGCTGCATTGGAAGACGTTTTCAAGCTTCTGGACTGGAAAGGATACGGAATTAACATCAATGGCGAGTACATCACTCACCTTCGATTTGCCGACGATATAGTCCTCATGGCAGAATCGCTGGAGGAACTAAGCACTATGCTCAATGACCTCAATAGTGTCTCCCAACGGATAGGTCTTAAGATGAACATGGACAAAACAAAGATTATGTTTAATGTCCATGTCACACCTATGCCGGTAGTTGTTGGGAGCACTAAGCTCGAAGTTGTTGACGAGTATGTTTATCTGGGACAAATAGTCCGACTAGGTAAGTCCAACTTCGACCGAGAGGTCAATCGACGGATTCAACTCGGCTGGGCAGCGTTCGGGAAGCTACGACACATCTTCTCGTCAGAAATACCTCAAAACCTTAAAACAAAATTGTACAACCAGTGCGTGTTGCCAGTGATGACTTACGGAACTGAGACGTGGTCCTTCACTGCTGGCCGTATGAGGAAGCTCAAGGTCGCTCAGCGAGCTATGGAGAGGGCTATGCTCGGAGTTTCACTGCGTGATAAACTTAGGAATGAGGATATCCGCAGTAGAACCAGAGTAACCGACATAGCCCAACGGATTAGTAAGCTGAAGTGGCAGTGGGCCGGCCATATAGCTCGAAGAACCGACAATCGATGGGGAAGAAAGGTTCTCGAGTGGCAGCCTCGTACCGGTAGGCGAAGTGTAGGGCGTCCCCCCACAAGATGGAGTGACGACCTGGTAAGACATGCAGGAAGTCGATGGATGCAGGTGGCTCAGGACCGTGCTTTGTGGCATTCTTTGGGGGAGGCCTATGTTCAGCAGTGGACTTGTGAAGGGATGTAATGATGATGATGATGATGATGAGACCTTCCAGTACCAGTGACTGCCTACTAATGTTCAACTTACTTACTAATTAGTTTAACACTTGGTCGATAAAAGAAAGAGATTGAAAATAGCAGCACTTCTCATTGCCACTCTTTCATTAATAATGCCGTGGCGTGTCACATGTTTTAAATAGAAAAATATGTGAAACAGTCAAGTGACAGCTCTGTCGCGCAGTAGCTTTGCAATGAGTTGTAGCGCTAAGGGCAGTGGGTTCGAATCCCGCACGGAAAAAGTATTTTTATGGCCTACAAATAATATTTCTGGGTCTGGATGTTTGTCTGGAAACTACCCCGCGATACAGGAGGAAATCTTAGTGTGGAGGTAACGAAAAAGAGGAAAAGAGACAAGTAATGAAATATTTTTTTATATAAAAATATTAATACGCATTATTAAGGATAACTCCAAAACTACTGGTCAGATCTTGATCAAAATATGGGAGATACAGAATGGGTCCCACATATATGCAATGAATGAAACCACATACTTGTTATCGCCTTTGCTGACGACATACATAAAATGAACGTAATCGTTCCAGTAATTGGTAAAAAAGTAGTTTTAATTTTAAGCTAATTTGAACTCTGTAGAATTGGGTCACTAGGTCAATGATTCAATGAACTTGAATCCTTGAACATTAAAAAGCGACGTTGGCACGCACTGCAAACTATCACGACGTGAGCTATGTACGTCGACAGCAGTCTTATGGCGGCGTCCATAAACAATCGGCACGAGGCACACGGCGTTTTCAAAGGCGACGGCGCAAGTGCGCGCGCGCCTGTGTCGTGCTTCTTTCAAAGGGAGTAATGATCAATAAATAACAAAAAAAAAAATGCTTAGCTTTAAATACTTAGGGCATGGTCTTTTTAGAATTATCGTGCTGTTATGATAATTATAAAAACACTACGACCTAAGTATTTAAAGCTACTTTGTTTAAGTGTGTTATTGTAGATTTAGATATAATAAATTATTTTGATATGATAACAAACCCATAAAAACAACCAATTAAAAAAGTCATACCTACTTACCCATTTCCTAGGAAGTTACAAAACGGTAGTTTCGTAAGTTTAATTGTAAAAAATAAGGTTTTTTTAACAATCAATAACTTGCCAATTGTTATAAAATCAAAAAAAATATGTTAAAAATCAAAATTACTTGTATTCAAATGTCTTGTAGTAGGTAAGTACGTGTAAAAAATATGGATAAACGATAATTGCATCTTGTGCCCGCCCTGTTTATTACTTTTATTATTTTCGCCATTTTGGAATTTGGAAGTTTCGCTTTCAGTTCACCGCGAATCTTCCGGGATAGTGTGTGTGCGTTTCGCTGCTTGCGCGCATTGCTTCAAGTGATTTATTTTTCGTATGATAAATACAATTAGTTAAACAATTTTTTTAATAGTGAAGTAGACACTTATTAGCTAATTGACCTTGTGTGTGTGTGTAAATAGCGTTTTTAATTTTT
Source organism: Parnassius glacialis (assembly GCA_033319125.1). NCBI lineage: Eukaryota > Metazoa > Arthropoda > Insecta > Lepidoptera > Papilionidae > Parnassius > Parnassius glacialis. The sequence continues at coordinate 19,642,956 of JAVANC010000009.1, forward strand.
TATTGACACTACTTGACTTTTGTGTGTACGCGTGTGTTTTTTGAACAAAATGCCAAGACAACAGCATTTTTACAGTGCGGCAGAGTATACAGTTTTATTGTATGGCGAAAGCCGCCAAAATTCATTATTAACTCAGTGTACTTATCGTGAGAGTTCGGCGCAACTCGCGTCTGCCCTACTATCCGGACAATCATGGGAGCTGTCCAAAGAATCAGGGAAAAATCTCCACATAGTGCCTAACACTCATGAAAGAGTTGCTCTGCGTCACTTTCCATCCTCTTTCGAACAAGGAGTCTTAGAACATTTCAACCATTCCAACCTGTAGCCTTAAACAAGCTGGGCGTATGTTAAGAGTGAGGCATAGAACAATACATCGAGTGCTGAAAATGAACAAACTACGTCCTTATAAAATATGCAAAGGTGCTGCCGCGTGATAAGCCGATAAGAGAGTCTTACTGCCACTGGATACTGGAAAAAATGTCTCAAGAATAACGTTTCCTATCAGATGTGTTTTGGACAGATGAAAGCACGTTTACTCGAAAAGGCATATGAAACCGACAAACCATGCGTCACTGGTGCCATACGAATCCCCATTTATTTAGGGAATCAGCTCATCAATACCGATTTTCCATTAATGTTTCGGCAGGCATTCACGGAGATTTTTACAGAAAGGTTACGTAATTATAAGCACACACACAAAGTTTCAACATGCGGAAATGCGTACTTTTTGAGAAAAAAATTTATTGAAAATCAATGAGCATCCACAACTTTTTCTGCCACCAGGGCGGCGCCACTTTACAGTAAGGTAAAATATTTGACAGATTTCATAGCGGGGACGATAATTTCTTAGGAAAATGTAATCTTTAAGGTTTCTTTCTGTATTATTAGTTATATTTTATATTAATTACATTAGAAATAAATAAACCAAACTATAAAATATAACTAAAAGCCGATTTAAAAAAAAGGAGTTATAAAGTGCAAAAAACTAAAAATCAAACCACTGATGCATTGTGTTGTGTATTAATATAATACTCTAGATAATGGTAAACTATTATTTAAAACTAATTTCTCAATTAACTGACACTGTGTAACAAAAAACTTTACCTCAGTCGCAACTAGCGACATCTGGTGAGTGAAAGATTATTAGCCCTCATTATTTTTGCAATATTTATGCCAATCCCCATTAAATTCCGTTGAGTTGGAGGTTAATATTTTTACAGAAATGTTACATTATTATAAGCACACACGCAAAGTTTCAACATTCGGAGACACGTACTTTTTGAGAAAAAAATATTGTAAATCAACTATTTTTGCAATATTTATGTCAATTGCTATACTGTAAAACTGACGCCATTTTGTATTGTCTTTGTCAGTAGGGATGTCGATTCTTTCGGAAAAAGTTCAATTTTTTTAAATCGATTTGAATTGTAAGCTGATATATCGATTCACAAAAAATCGATTTCTAAATATCTATATTTTTTTATCTTTGCATTTATAATGTAAATGTAAATCCATTTTATGAGGAAAATTTGCTATGTCCAAATTAACCGGGCCTCCTACTTGGTCTCGACTGTCTCCGCTCATAGGCGTGACAGGTAAACAAGAAGATCACCTATCGAACGACAACGAGTAATCCTCCCTGCACAGAGACGGTAATGATGGCTTACAGAAATTCCCATGGGCAGCCTTGGCGAAAGACCAGAATGCACGAGTTCCCAAAGAAAGGCGAACTAGTTTCTCGTTAATTCTCTCAATGGGCCTAGCAATATAACTCTTTTGAAGGATCTGGAAGTAGAGTTGTACTTCTTTTTGAGTGCGCTAGTGTTTGAGTCCCGGGACGCCAATGGGTCGACCGACCGAGGACTTGTAACACTCCTGCTTTTGCCGTGACGCAATTTTGCAGGAGCGACCAAACCAAGACTGGGATCTGCCGCTAATAGGTACTGCAGATGACGGGATGAAAATTTCCATCCCCTGAAGCACCACATCGGCGACAGACTCAGCAACGATGTTGGGATCATCCAACGAGAAGCAAATCTGCCCACACGGAAAGGATGAAAAAAAATCCCAATACCAATTCGCTGGCCTATAGTGCCATACACGGCGACAGCTATAAGCATGTGATGGGCACCGTAGTTAGGATCGCGGCAGTGATCCGAAGAACCAAGAGGGCACCGACAGAGACCTGATATTCGTCCGGATGAGAGGTCAGTAGAAGGTCTAACAGGGAAGGTGCATGATCCTCCACATCTGGAATCCGCGTGACCAGTTGTGTCAGAGTATATGCCAAGGCAAGGTCGTAAACAGATCTCCAAACATGATTGGTATTACGAGAACCGAGCCATTCGGCGTGGTGGGCGTTGAAATCGCCAAGGAGCACGATCTCTGCGGATGGGGTTTGTTGTAGCACGGAATCTGTAGCCATTTGGACGTGGTCGATGAGTCGATCTCTCTTGGCATTACCGTTGTGGGACCTATAAAGGCACCCATAGACACGGGGTGGTGTCGCCGTCTATACGTGGCCATAGGATCTTCAAGACTACCGAGGCCTCGAGAACAGAACTCTATGATGTACACACAAACTCTGGCCCGAGGCAGATAAGGGTGTTCCAGTTTGTAATTTGGGTAAGGTTTGAATGACGTTCCTTATGTAGTAGAATTCCACGACGAGCGTAAGATGGGGTGCTGTGGTGATTTTGTTCCGTTTGGCTCGTGTAGAATATATACAAAGCGGAGTTGTAGATAGACCACCTACACCCAATTTTAACATCGCTTTTATATTATTCCACTAAACTATATTATAATTTGTTACATAGCTTTTTTGCAAAATACGTAGTTTTAATTCATAATATATAGCAGCCAGAGGGGCTCCTATGTGGTGCAAGCCTGGGACGCTATCGACATTTAATCCGCCTCTGGTGACCTTTGATACCGCTAGATATATTCTACTCTGTATCCCAACAATTTTTTAAGTAATTTGTGCTAGTGATAGTGACATTACATCACGATAACGTTGTACTGCAAGCAAGGCATCCATTCCACAGGTCTTAATAATTCATAAGCACAGGTTTTTCCAACATTTGCGTCTAGTTTTCTTCAATTTTTAGCGTAAAAAAACATATTAATGTTGTAATAGCACTTAAACAAATATTTATATTCAGTCTTTTATTAGAATAAAAAAATACAACTTGTTTTCAAATAAATATCGAAAGTCTTTGTATAATGTTGATATACTGACTTAAGTAACTTCATTGTAAACTAATTTACATTATACATATATGTTATATTATTTGCAATTTTTTATTAACTAAATAAAACATTCATTATAACTTATCTCACACTTTCAATTCTTTCTACACACAAAAGTGAAATGAAATGTTCATGTAGTGTTTTGTGAACAATTTTTAGTAAGTAATTTTATGCAAAAAAGTGAGGCCCATGCAATTCCTTAACAAATATTACACTGGTAATACTCACTATTTTTACCAATTTTAAATTGTCATAAGAAACAATTCTCTTCAAAGATATTATAATGACTAAAACAATTTTCTGTTTCATATTATCTACAAGGGTAAAGCTAAATTTAAACATATTCTCTATGTTACTTGATATTTGCTTTTTTAAACACCTTCCATATGTGTGAAATATTCTCATTTTCTATTATCCACTTGTCCAGGTCATCTTTCACGATTTGGTATAAAACCATAAATTAAATTTATTACTAACGCAATATCATCTACATACATATATATTCTACTCATCAATTATGTCAATTAACATTGGTAACCTTTCTAACGTTACAAAAGCTTATACATAGACACATAATATATCATTCATAAGCATAAGTTATTAGTATAGAATGCTCTTCGGTATACATTTGAACTAAACGGCTAAGATGGAATAAGAGAACGGAAAATTCAACCATATTCAATGACACAGATTTATAAGGTTTATAAATATTTTAGTCTAGTTTACATATTTACTTAATAAAACTGCAATTCTGGGTACCTACGCTTTATTTGATTTAAAAAAAATTATTCTTTGTCAAATGCTGCTTATTGACATGCATTTAACGAGGTTATTAAATAAAGATGTGTCTTACATAGACACATCTTTATTTAATGCAAATGCACGAAGCAAATACAAACAGGAGATGGCATAAGCAACTGTGCACTGTGCTTCTAACTAGGTCCTGGACGTTATCACGGTGGGTGTGGCTTTACTTAGTATACTGTCAGCGTTCGTCCTGTGCGCTTATGTGTCGAAAATCGCAAATCGGTGTATTTTCGTAGTATTAAAAAGAAAAGGATGAAGTGTTGTTTCATCGTGTAAAACCTACTGAGATAGACGCTCTGATGCTATGGATGGCATCACATTTCATTTATAAGTAATTTTATACCTAATTTATTAAAAAGGTTCAAGAAAAATCTGCGTCGGCTTTCAAATGTAATTAAATATATTTGACACTAGATGGCGACACTTTGTGTCATGGCAACTAAAAATATAAAGGTACGTAGAGCTCAGTATTGGTAAAATAATCATACGAAGGTGTTGAAATTTGTTTTGCATTCCGTCCTAAATAATTTTTAATCGCCAAAATATTATTTTTATAGTTTTTATAATAATTTTGTGAACAGGTCGCCATCTCTCGTCAAGGTAGCTAAACTACATTGCAAGATCAATTTGAAACGTTGCAAATAGTCTTACTATTTATCGGTAGACAGAAAATAGTAAAGTGGGCGGGGCCTAATATCCCCTCAGGTACGACTTTCCATTGACGTCCGTCGAGTTGGAGGGTTTCTTTTTTTTACAGAAAGGTTACATTATTATGAGCACACACGCAAAGTTTCAACATGCGGAAATGCGTACTTTTTGAGAAAAAGATTATTGAAAATCAATTATTTTTGCAATATTTATGCCAATCCCCATTGACGTCCATAAAGTTGGGGGTTGATATTTTTTTTTTTACAAAAATGTTACATTACTATAAGCACACACGGAAAGTTTCAACATTCGGAGACACGTACTTTTTGAGAAAAAATATTGAAAATTAGCTATTTTTGCAATATTTATGTCAATTCTTAACGTAAAACTGACGCTATTTTGTGTTGTCATTGTCAGTAGGGATGTCGATTCTTGCCGAAAAAGATAGTTTTTTCAAATCGATTCGAATTGTAAGCTGATGTATTGATTCACGAAAAACCGATTTCTATAATATCTATATTTTTTCATGTTTGCATTTATAATGTAAATATAAATGCATTTTATGAAGAACAATATTACTAGATATAAGATATTTTATAAATATCAACCTCCAACTCGACGGACGTCAATGGAAAGCTAAGCCTCCCCTCACCCCGCAAATTGTCACGCATTGTTACATAGTGAAATTTAATTACAACACCTCCTCTTTGTATTTGCTCCGTGATTAAATGAGATAATTTTACGTTAGTGTTTAAGAGGGAGTTGTTTTTACGCGGGAACGTTTACAGAGTGTTTAACGAGTTGAGTTTATAAAGAGTTTATAAAGGTGTATATTATGCAAGTGTTCATTTAAGGAAATGTGACTGCTAGTGTTGAGGGAGGTGTTTTCACGCGAGCGTGTTTATTAAGGGAGGTGTTTTACGCGAGCGTGTTTATTGAGGGAATAGTGTTTCCGCAAGTGTGTATTGAGGGAGGTGTGTTTACGCAAGTGTGTGTGTGTGTGTGTGTGTGTGCATGAGTATGTTCACGTGAGCGTGGTGTAGTGTGAGAGCAGGGCGGCGGAGTGCCGGTGCAGCGCTGGAGGTGAGCGTGTGTGTTCACGTGAGCGTGGTGTAGTGTGAGAGCAGGGCGGCGGAGTGCCGGTGCAGCGCTGGAGGTGAGCGTGTGTGTTCACGTGAGCGTGGTGTAGTGTGAGAGCAGGGCGGCGGAGTGCCGGTGCAGCGCTGGAGGTGAGCGTGTGTGTTCACGTGAGCGTGGTGTAGTGTGAGAGCAGGGCGGCGGAGTGCCGGTGCAGCGCTGGAGGTGAGCGTGTGTGTTCACGTGAGCGTGGTGTAGTGTGAGAGCAGGGCGGCGGAGTGCCGGTGCAGCGCTGGAGGTGAGCGTGTGTGTTCACGTGAGCGTGGTGTAGTGTGAGAGCAGGGCGGCGGAGTGCCGGTGCAGCGCTGGAGGTGAGCGTGTGTGTTCACGTGAGCGTGGTGTAGTGTGAGAGCAGGGCGGCGGAGTGCCGGTGCAGCGCTGGAGGTGAGCGTGTGTGTTCACGTGAGCGTGGTGTAGTGTGAGAGCAGGGCGGCTGAGTGCCGGTGCAGCGCTGGAGGTGAGCGTGTGTGTTCACGTGAGCGTGGTGTAGTGTGAGAGCAGGGCGGCTGAGTGCCGGTGCAGCGCTGGAGGTGAGCGTGTGTGTTCACGTGAGCGTGGTGTAGTGTGAGAGCAGGGCGGCTGAGTGCCGGTGCAGCGCTGGAGGTGAGCGTGTGTGTTCACGTGAGCGTGGTGTAGTGTGAGAGCAGGGCGGCTGAGTGCCGGTGCAGCGCTGGAGGTGAGCGTGTGTGTTCACGTGAGCGTGGTGTAGTGTGAGAGCAGGGCGGCTGAGTGCCGGTGCAGCGCTGGAGGTGAGCGTGTGTGTTCACGTGAGCGTGGTGTAGTGTGAGAGCAGGGCGGCGGAGTGCCGGTGCAGCGCTGGAGGTGAGCGTGTGTGTTCACGTGAGCGTGGTGTAGTGTGAGAGCAGGGCGGCGGAGTGCCGGTGCAGCGCTGGAGGTGAGCGTGTGTGTTCACGTGAGCGTGGTGTAGTGTGAGAGCAGGGCGGCGGAGTGCCGGTGCAGCGCTGGAGGTGAGCGTGTGTGTTCACGTGAGCGTGGTGTAGTGTGAGAGCAGGGCGGCGGAGTGCCGGTGCAGCGCTGGAGGTGAGCGTGTGTGTTCACGTGAGCGTGGTGTAGTGTGAGAGCAGGGCGGCGGAGTGCCGGTGCAGCGCTGGAGGTGAGCGTGTGTGTTCACGTGAGCGTGGTGTAGTGTGAGAGCAGGGCGGCGGAGTGCCGGTGCAGCGCTGGAGGTGAGCGTGTGTGTTCACGTGAGCGTGGTGTAGTGTGAGAGCAGGGCGGCGGAGTGCCGGTGCAGCGCTGGAGGTGAGCGTGTGTGTTCACGTGAGCGTGGTGTAGTGTGAGAGCAGGGCGGCGGAGTGCCGGTGCAGCGCTGGAGGTGAGCGTGTGTGTTCACGTGAGCGTGGTGTAGTGTGAGAGCAGGGCGGCGGAGTGCCGGTGCAGCGCTGGAGGTGAGCGTGTGTGTTCACGTGAGCGTGGTGTAGTGTGAGAGCAGGGCGGCGGAGTGCCGGTGCAGCGCTGGAGGTGAGCGTGTGTGTTCACGTGAGCGTGGTGTAGTGTGAGAGCAGGGCGGCGGAGTGCCGGTGCAGCGCTGGAGGTGAGCGTGTGTGTTCACGTGAGCGTGGTGTAGTGTGAGAGCAGGGCGGCGGAGTGCCGGTGCAGCGCTGGAGGTGAGCGTGTGTGTTCACGTGAGCGTGGTGTAGTGTGAGAGCAGGGCGGCGGAGTGCCGGTGCAGCGCTGGAGGTGAGCGTGTGTGTTCACGTGAGCGTGGTGTAGTGTGAGAGCAGGGCGGCGGAGTGCCGGTGCAGCGCTGGAGGTGAGCGTGTGTGTTCACGTGAGCGTGGTGTAGTGTGAGAGCAGGGCGGCGGAGTGCCGGTGCAGCGCTGGAGGTGAGCGTGTGTGTTCACGTGAGCGTGGTGTAGTGTGAGAGCAGGGCGGCGGAGTGCCGGTGCAGCGCTGGAGGTGAGCGTGTGTGTTCACGTGAGCGTGGTGTAGTGTGAGAGCAGGGCGGCGGAGTGCCGGTGCAGCGCTGGAGGTGAGCGTGTGTGTTCACGTGAGCGTGGTGTAGTGTGAGAGCAGGGCGGCGGAGTGCCGGTGCAGCGCTGGAGGTGAGCGTGTGTGTTCACGTGAGCGTGGTGTAGTGTGAGAGCAGGGCGGCGGAGTGCCGGTGCAGCGCTGGAGGTGAGCGTGTGTGTTCACGTGAGCGTGGTGTAGTGTGAGAGCAGGGCGGCGGAGTGCCGGTGCAGCGCTGGAGGTGAGCGTGTGTGTTCACGTGAGCGTGGTGTAGTGTGAGAGCAGGGCGGCGGAGTGCCGGTGCAGCGCTGGAGGTGAGCGTGTGTGTTCACGTGAGCGTGGTGTAGTGTGAGAGCAGGGCGGCGGAGTGCCGGTGCAGCGCTGGAGGTGAGCGTGTGTGTTCACGTGAGCGTGGTGTAGTGTGAGAGCAGGGCGGCGGAGTGCCGGTGCAGCGCTGGAGGTGAGCGTGTGTGTTCACGTGAGCGTGGTGTAGTGTGAGAGCAGGGCGGCGGAGTGCCGGTGCAGCGCTGGAGGTGAGCGTGTGTGTTCACGTGAGCGTGGTGTAGTGTGAGAGCAGGGCGGCTGAGTGCCGGTGCAGCGCGGCTGCGTCGCTAGAGGCTCGCGCGCGAGCGGCTGCCGATCGGACCAATTTCACTAAAAGGACCCGGTAATGTCGTTCCGAATATCTCTCATATGCTTCCAATCCTTCCTGTAACTTCAGTATGAGACTGTCGTAGCTATTGCGCACCACTTCTAAAATCTGCAAAGGAATATTCGTAAAATATCATCGGGGCCGGCTCGAAACTAGTTTTAGAATAAAGTGAGATGTTATTATATTATACACTGGCGTAAGTAAGATTCTATCTATCTATCTTGTGTAATTTCTTAGGAATAAGAGATATTAAATTTATCGCTTGATATCATCCACTGCTCGCACTACTTCTCTGAATATAAATTACAAAACAAAACTATGAAGGTTTCCATGTGGTAGAGCCACGCTGCAGCTGTATTATGGCTGCACGAATAGATTTGCTCGACCAGGAAAGGACTAAGCTCCCACATAATACTAACGTAAAATAGCAGTAAAATGTTCCTGCTACGTATTGTCATTAAAAAAATCGGAAACGTATTATCCGTAACAAGACATTTCATGTAAGTGCTCAGGAATGACTACCCTTTATGAAGTAGGAGATGCATGGGACATTCGTAATGACGAATAAAGTTTAGTAACAAAAGTAGTTTTTATCAAATATGTCTCAATTTTTTTAGTAAATTTAAAACAATTACCCAATATGATGCAAAAGTAATGATAGTGAAAATTGAACGCCATGATTAGAGTTATTTTTCTATATAGTCTCCTACCAAGTCAATGCATCTTTTTTAGTCCCATCTTATTTCTAAACCCACAATTCACAAAAAAAAAAAATATCTTGACCCTCCAAAAAGTTCTCAACAGCGTCATTACTTCACTATCGTCTGCAAATTTCTTGCCTCGAAGGTGATCCTTGAGCCGAGGAAATAGATAGAAGTCACTGGGAGCTAGATCTAGCGAATAGGGCGGGTGTTCGAACAGTTCAAATCTCGTTTCTTGAATAAGTCATCGCAATTGCGTCTTTGTGAGCAGGAGCGTTGTTTTGGTGAAACAGCACTCTATTTCGCAAACTGAATTGGATGAATTTTTTCCTTAATAGCCTCCCGCAATTTTCTTGGCCTGCGTAATACGAGGCCGGCACTGAAAATTTCGGGTATCAAGGAAGTGACACAACATTACTATTTAAAAATGTATTTATTGCTTTTCGAAGTATTCTCCGCGAAATTTGACACATTTTTCCATACGATGGAACCAATCATTGAAGCAACCATTTCATTCGGAAGTTGGGGTCTCCAAAATGGCCGTTTTGTAGGCGTTCACAGCTTCTTCAGGTGATGAAAATCTCTGTCCACGCAATTTATTCTTTATTTTAGGGAAAGTATAGAAATCATTAGGGCTTAGGTCGGGGCTGTACGGCGGATGGTCTAATAATTCTATGTTTTCTTGCTCTAAAACTCTTTTGTTCTGTGTGCGGTGTGAGAACTCGCATTGTCGTGATGGAGGATGATGCGGCGGTTGCAGTTCTCTTTACGGAGTTCAGAAACGATCTGTGGCAAACAAATGCTAGCATACCATTCTGCCTTAACCGTTCTTTGTTCCTCAAGAGGAATAGTCGTAACATAGCCGTTTTTGGAGACAAACGTGGCCACCATTTTTTTGCAACACTCCGTGAACGAACAATTTTTGTTGGCTTTAACTCATTTGCGAACACCCAAACTCGTGACTGGTTTTTTGTTTCGGGTTCGTACGCCTATATCCAGGATTCGTCACCTGATACGATGTTGTATACAGCATTTGGAGATCCTGCGTGAAATCTTTCGAGAGTTCTGACGGACCAAGTAACACGATCCGCTTTTTGCTCTTCACAGAACGAATGCGGTATCCATCGGGAAAACAACTTTTTTACACCTAATTGTTCATGCAAGATTATTTGTATTTGACTCATGCCAATGTCTAAAGTTGCCTGAATTTCGCGGTATGTCACATGTCGATCTTCCTCAATCAGCTTACGCACGGCATCAACGTTTTCTTGGGTGAGTGCAGTTTTTGGACAACCTTGACGGGGATCATCACTGAGCTTGACACGTCCACGTTGGAATTCAGCAAACCAGCGATTAATTGTGGTTTTGGATGGGGCTTCATTACCAAATGCAGAAATCATCCGGTCAACACACTGTTTTTGTGTTCAACCACTTCGAAAGTCATAATAAATCATCGCTATTGAATTTTCTCGAGTCAATTCCATTTTCTCAACGACTAAACACGTTTGACAAAACCTTGTGACAAGACCGAGAATCTTTTTTTAAATAAATAAATGGTATTCGATTTTTAAAACCAAGGAGTTTTCAATTAAAAAGATTTTAATATGACAGGAACAGTGGAAATATTCCATTCCTGATACTTTTAGTGCAGCCTATGTAAGAACCCGAAATTGTGGCTCTCTTTTTTCCTAATATTCCATCCTAATTATTCCATCAGCGTCCAAAAAAACAGACGCCATAACCTTACCCGATGAACTTCACACTTTGGCTTTCTTCGGCGTCGTTGAGGAGGTTCGTTTTCAAACCATCGTTGATTGTTGTTTGGTTTTAGGATCAAAACGGTGGATTAAAATCTCGTCCATGGTCACGAAACGCGACAAATTTTTTTCCTGATGTGCTTGGAACCTTTCGAGATTTAACCTCGAAATGTCGACTCGTTTTTTCTTTTGCTCGTCGATTAACATTTTCGGTACCCCGCGCGAAATTATTTTTAACCGACTTTAAAAAAGGAGGAGGCAGTCAATTCGACTGTATCATATGACTCAGAACTTTTTACTAGGTGAACCGATTTTGATGATTCTTTTTTATTTGAAAGGTCCCATATAAATTTGATCAAGGTCTGACCAGTAGTTTTTGAGTTATCCTTTATAATGTGTATTTAATTGACTTTGACTACATTCATGATGTTCTCATTTTATTTATATTGAAGTCGGTTGTACAAAATTTTTAATTTTATGGCTTGTTGTGATGCATTTCATTCGCAAGGATTCTTTGAACATTGCCACATGAGATTCCTGTGACCTCAGTTATATGCCTGAAGGTCACTCTTAGATCTGCCAATACGACATCTTCGACTTTTTTCACGTTATCTTCAGTCAGGGATGTGGATAGACGTTCTTCGAAATGTTCATCTTCCGTCAATGTTCTGTCCAGCTTAAACGACTTGGCCCAGCTTGCAACTGTAGAATATGGAGGTCTAGAGTTCCGCAATATTTCCACCAAGTCGCTGTGTATGTCTTTGGTAGATTTTTTTAAACATAGGTACTTGGTGACAGCTCTAATTTCATTTTTGTCCATTTTGATGTTATCTCTTCGATGATACGTATTCAAATGAATGTACCTCCCGAGAATCGTAGCCTATTTATTTGATTTTTTTATGCTGACCTAGCTGCGCTATAAATAACCGATTATCATTACTTTTGGATCACCCCACGTACATGTTAAAATGTTGAAACGTAACTTTCAACCTTCTCTATTAGTCTTATTTTTTATAATATTAGTAAAATATCATCAATATTAGTGATAAGCCCGTAAATATTTAACACTTATATTGGAGAAAAGGGAACTGTCGAAATAGAGGTAGTGTAAGATGCACGCATGCAGATACGTCAACGACATATATTTTTTTTAAATGACTGACTAGGTCTATTTTTAAGATTTTACCTGTTCTTCGGTGGGTGTTGAAAGATTTTCAGACTTGAGCCAAGAATCGATCTTAGCTGAGAAGTGCTGTATAATCGCACGGACATTGACCAGGCAATTGGCTAATCGCAAAGCATCTGCTTTATACTCCCCGTTGCCAGTAGAATAACGAAAAGCTATGAACAAAAAAAATATTTGAAGTTTAGAGATATCAATGCATAAAATAAAATAGAATGTTAATTATATGAACAATATGCCGAATTATGGTGGTGTATCATATCCAACTCGTGGCGGATTTGCTTATCGCCATTCGATCTCACTGTTATTGCTGACTCTTATGCTGCTGTGGTACTTTACGGAATTAGAATTTCTTTATTCTATCGTCGGTTGCGCCCTTGTGAGGCACATCCTAGCCATGGTTCGGACACTACTGTAAAATTGCATCACACCGTAAACAGAAGTGACGCATCGACATCCTGGGATTCTAGCATCAGCGCTCTAAACAAAGTATTATTCCGTATGGTCTATCAAGAAGATAGAAGAATAGAAATAAGAAGAAAAGATAATGTTTCTCAACTTGCTTTTTAAAGGAGTCTATTATTTGAGCACGTTTTATAGTTAATGATAAGGAGTTCCAAAGCTCAAAGCTTGACTCCAAGATCTGAAAAAGATTTACTGTAAAAAGTAGAAGAGCGCAAGGGACATGGAAGAGAAAGGTTTTCTTTGGATCGAAGGGAAAGAGGTTATGAGAGGAGCTGAGAAATTGGAAACGTTCTTTGAGATAGTGATGACTTAATGAGTATTCCAACGAAGACGGATTGGAAACTCGCTTGAGATTAGCGCGGTATTCTGAGACATGGTCATATTTACGAAATCCAAATATGAACCGTATACAAAGGTTTTGGTGTCGCTCAAGTTTTTTAAAACTTGCGTCACGTTCTTCGTCACATTTAAATTATTAACGTTTAAGTTTAAATATCAAGGAAGTATCATCAGCAAACAATACTATAACATGATTATCCCCTACAAGGGAAGGCAAGTCATTAATATACTACTCTGTGTAAAAAGTATCGGGAATATGTCAATAAAAAGACCCGCGTAAAAGAGGTCGTTCTAATTTTTTTACTGCATGTTGGTAGCACTGTACTGATTTAGCGCGCAAAGTTTGAGCGGGATCTGTCATTTAATTTGTTTTAAACTACACTTTTTGTTGGTCATAGTTTTGAGTTCTCGGCGATTTATACAATGGAAAATATTGTTGAACAAAGAGTGTGCCTTAAATTTTGTGTTTCGAATGATATTTCATGTGGTGAATCACTAAAAATGTTGCGAAATACCTACGGCGAATGGTGTATATCGAAAACAAGGGCTTATGAATGGTATAAGGCTTTTAAAGAAGGCCGAGAAGTAGTAGTAGACTTGCCTCGTTCTGGTAGACCTTCAACCGCTACGACCAAAGAAAACATCGACAAAATCAAGAAGCTAGTGCTCGAAAATCGACGTATGAGTCTGAGAGAGTTGGCTAGTGAGGTGAACATATCTTTTAAGTCCGTCCACAACATTCTCATTGGCATTTTAGGCATGAAACGCGTCGCCGCTCGACTAGTTCCAAAAGAGCTCAATTTTGTTCAAAGAGCGCAGCGAAAGCATGTCGCTGAAGACATGGTTTCCCGAGCTTCTACGGATCCGACCTTTATGAAACGTATAATAACTGGCGACGAGACATGGGTTTATGAGTACGACATGCAAACAAGCCAACAGTCTTCAGAATGGCGTCTCGAAAACGAGCCGAAACCCAAAAAACCGCGGCAAAGTCGCTCCAAAATCAAGGTGATGCTGACAGTTTTTTTTGACTACCGTGGTGTGGTTCACTCCGAATTCCTTCCAAAGGGAGAAACAGTGAATAAAGAATATTATTTAGGCGTCATGAAGCGTTTGCGTGAGAGTATCCGCCGAAAACGTCCAGATTTGTGGCAACACAACTCATGGATGCTGCACCATGATAATGCACCATCACACACAGCCATTATAGTGAAAGAGTTTTTAGCGAAAAATTCAACAAAAGTTCTCGACCAAGCACCGTATTCACCTGATATGGCTCCGTCTGACTTTTTTTTATTTCCCAAGTTAAAATTACCACTTCGAGGAAAACGTTTTGAGTCGATAGAAGCCATAACAAAAAATTCGCTGAATGAGCTAAAGGCCATACCGCAAATAGCCTATAAAAAATGTATGGAAGACTGGGTGAAGCGTTGGAGATGTTGTATTGCAAGCGATGGGGCCTACTTTGAAGGCGATAAAATAAATTTAGATGAATAATTTGTATTTTTTGTTTTATTGACAAATTCCCGATATTTAGTACACAGAAGGTACACTATAAATAGGAATGAGCCGAGAATCGAGCCCTGAGGGACACCTATTAGTACAGGTGACCCGGAAGAACTTTTACCATTGATAATAACTTTCTGCATTCTATTACTTAAATATGAAATAATAAGTGTAAGCGCTGTGTTCTTGGCACTATAGTACTGTAGCTTCCTGATTAATGTCTCATGGTGAAAACAGTTGAAGGCCTTGGAAATGTTACCAAATATACCCAAAGCATCCTCTGAATTCTCCCATGCACAAAAATATGTTTAATAAGCTCAACTCCAGCATCAGTTGTCGAGCGATCCCTTGTAAAACCGAAATGATTTTTATGAAGCAATTTATTAATATTAAAGAATCTTAACATCTGATCTAAAATAATTTTTTCAAAAATTTTACATGTTGGTAGTACAGAAATTGGTCTAAAATTGACGGGGTCTAATGTACTATCAGATTTAAATAAAGGTATGACTTTACTATGTTTCAATAAATCAGGAAACACGCTTCGCGTCGCAAGATTCGACGCTTGTATTAAGGCTTTAACTAGCCTGAATGACCTTGACGAAACGGCTATCGCAGAGATTTTAGCCAACGTCAACACCGTCTAGCAACTACGTTCTGTATTACTTATAAAAATGCAAAGATTAATAGACTGCAGAGATGACAATTATAAAAGTGACATACTGTCTGTTATGCTTGCGCATCACTGAGAACTACGACGTAGTTACGCATCTTCAATTGTGACATTGTGCTGTAGCTTTGTCCGGTAGGAGTCACGAGCTATCAAGTGTTCAAGTTTCAAGTACGTAAGAGTTTTTTTATTATATATGTTAAATCGTATTTATTTGTATCGTATTAGTAGATCTGGGTCAAAGCGTTCGCTGTAAATTTTTCCCGGGTTTGATCCCCGACAGCACGAATGCAATTTGTAATTGCAATTTTCGTCAACACGCATTGGGGCAGTTCGGCGGGCATTTCCTTGCCCTAAAACCCTCTCAGAAATAAAAAAAGAGTTCTGTGCCCAGTAGAGGGACTTGTATAGCCTTTTACTTTACTTTGTAGCAATATTTATATTATTTATATTATATTAGACACAGAACCATGAACTCAAATTTTTCTTTAAGATAACTCGGTGTTTTAGGATCGAATAGTACAGTATAGATAGAATATGAGTATTCCGACGAAGTCTGATAGGGAGCCACTTGAGCTTAATACGGTACTCGGAAACATGATCATATTTGCGAAGGTCAAATATGAACCTAATAGCGAAATTCTGAAGATGCTCAAGTTTATTTAATTGATCCTCAGTAAGATAGGAGTAGCATGCATCAGCATAATCAAGGATAAGAAGTAACAAGGACTGTGCCAGTAAAATTCTAGTAGGAATGGCAAGCGAGTTACGCAAACGTCTTAAATAAGATTCTGGTACAAACATCTTTCTGGTGGACTCCTTAATATGCCGGGACCAAGAAAGATTCTGATCAATATATAATCCTAGGTCTTTTACAGATTTACGAAAAGGTATCACAACACCATCAACAACAATAGGTGGAAGGTTATCCCAACAAATTCTCGAGGTTAGAGTGCTATTTCCAACAATAATGGCTTGGGTCTTTTTGGGATTTAAATTAAGCCCGAACGACCTGCTCCAATCAAGTATTGCAGCAAGATTCGTAATGGTGTCATTGATGGCATTGGTAAGATTCTGGAGTGATGTATGGGAGTAAATTTGGAGATCATCTGCATACAAATGGTAGAAAGAAGAAATTCGTGAGGTAATAGAATTAATAAATACAGAAAAAAGGAGAGGAGACAACACGCCATCCTGTGGTACACCAGCAGTTAGTTCACACCACGTAGATGTAGCACACTCTACTATAACACGCGGCCGGCGGTCACGCAAATAGCTTTAAAACCAATCAATTGCCGCTGGAGATATGTTAATAGAACGTAGCAGACTCAGCAATACGTCAAAATCGACGGTGTTAAAAGCGTTACTGAAATCCAGCAACGTAAGAATAGTGATCTGCTTTTGGTCCATACCCCAGCGAATATCATCTGTGATTTTAAGTAAAGCTGTAACCGTACTATGACCAAGTCTGAACCCCGATTGAAAGGAGTCAAGAAGGGAGTTTTTATTTAGGTAGTGGTTAAATTGCGAAAAGACTAAACGTTCAAGGACTTTTGAAAGGAATGGAAGGATAGATATAGGTCCATAATCTGAAGGAGAACAGGGGTTCTTCTTTTTAGGAAGAGGAATGATATTAGCTTCCTTTCAGATTCGAGGAAAGGATTCAGAGGATATGCAGTAATTGAAAATATGAGTTAGGATGGGGAGAATAATATCAATCAGGGGAACGATCATTTTACGGCTAATTTCATCACATCCGATAGCACTTGCTGATATGGACAAAACGTTCTTCTTAACATCACAGTCGGAAAATTGATTGAAGGTGAACGGCAAGAAATTAGGAGTTGATGCTTTGGACAGATTGTTTAAAGTATATTATTTTATATTATCAGTTATTTAAAGTTACGCCTACATTTTTCCTATGTCATCGCTATACATAATTATATTAGTTTTGTTAATATTTCAGTTATTTTTTATTTTAATCTCCTCTGTTATGGCACTACATAGAGTTTTGGTGGTGTTATAATATTATCAGCACATACCGTCTCTGAAGAAGCTGGTATTGAATGACCTACTGGCACTGTATTTTGTTAATTAAGTGGAATAAGGGAAAAAAAGAATTGTTACCAAAGAAAGATAAATACAATTAAGTGACATGAAAATAATGAAATCAACATACGTTTTTGAAGAAAAGAAATTTAATAAATTTGTATGAAATTTTAGTTCTGCGCTAATCCATTAGAGCGTTGAATTACTTAATCTGATCCACTTCCTCCTCTGGATGCCATCTAAACTTGCAAAGCGGCTGGTGACACTACTGGAACGTCATCTAACTCTACCATGCAATCAACTTGGTGTAGCGTGCCATCAGGAGCTATAATATGGATATAACTATCTCTGGTCCAGCATTTGCTTACGCTAAACTTCTGCTTGGCCTCCATGAACACCCTGTGACGGCCTTTTGTTAGGAACTCGGATATTGTAACACCTGTGCTCTATTATTAAGTCTGGATTTTGAAAACCAAACTTGGTTACGAACAGCAACATATTGAAACTTAACCATTACCGGTCTTAGCTTCTTTCCTGATAGACGTACAAGGCGATGACAGCTGGTAAAAGAAGTGTGAAATGTATACAAGTGGGTACATCAGAAACTTTGAGTTTGCCCATTAAAAGAGAAGAGACGAGTATAGATGTATCGTTAGTCTTATACTCCGCGATGCCATGGAGCAGCAATACCTTACGTCGGCGTCTCATCTCTAAACGATTTCCCTTCCAAAAAATTCTACGTTTCTGGACTGTTTCTAAAGCGGGTAAGATGAACTTCCTAAAAGTTGCAAATTCAGCTGCCAGTAACGAAGCTTTTGTGGCTGATATTGAGGTGTTTTTCTCTAAGTCCCGTTGAAATTCGTTTATGCGAGAGTTGAAGAGTTCTTACATGGCGGACAGTGATCCTTTGAGGGCTTTCATAATTATTTTTCAGTGGAGATAATTTAACAAAGTGGAGAGAAGAATATATAATGAAATTAAAGATGGTAGATATATAAGTGCTAAATGTATGTAACACGCATTAATATATCTTTTTTTATATTTTTCTAGCTGGTACTCAGCGCAATACTGTCGTAGAAAAAAACTGCGGAAAAATCGTTTTAAATCTGGAAGGGTATTATTGTCTAATTAGGAATGGGAATGATAATACATTTATTGAAATTGAGTCACATATTATGACTTTCAAATAAATATGTCAATACGATACGCACGCCACCTACTGTAATTTAATTGTACTATTTTCATTATTATGTTTTCAAAATTGTTAATGCATGTATTTTCTATAATATACATATAAATTACACTAAAAGTTATACAAATATTTTATCCTATAACTAAATATACTTAATAATAAACAAAAAATATTTAAACAAGTATTTACAAAAAATTATTTACGTAAACAGTTTAAAAAGCTTTGGAATTCACCAGTACGTCGCTCCCTAAAACGCGTTAGCCCGTATTGCCTATGTACCAGAGGTTCCGCGCTATTGTAAGTAGTTACTTCACGCAGGTAACATGAGTGACAGAGGCCTGTGCTCAGTCAAGTCAGTCAACTTCATTTCGGATGTACGACTTAAACAGTGCTCAGTAGGCAAAGCACTACTCTACCTGGACGTTAGAATCGGTTCGAATGCGTCTTTTCCCGTACTTCTACTTCCTATGCATAGTACTTGAGCTCATGAAAGATAGCTCTAGCGCACCCGGTACCAAAAAAGGTGACCGCCCAGACCCGTCAAACTACAGGCCTATCACCATATTCTCTTTTTTTAGTTTAGCTTTATATAGAATACTGTTCTCATCTCTGGGCTCTAGTGCCAATTCCTTTCACTAGACCGCACCCAGAGAAAAGCGTTGTTGACAACAAAGTTCATTCTGATCGGCTCGATTTACTGGCACTGCGAGGTAATGTTGTATCTTTTGCATTTTCTATCGCATTTACCAAAGGGAGTAATCAGAGGAATTGTTCGGATTAAATCCAGCCTCCAAATTCCACCATCACACGTTATGACTAAATTCGCGATACCATCCACACCATCTGGATGCTTTGAAGTTCACCGCTGTGCGATTTACTTGTTTTCTTTCATGCACTACTTCTTTGTGAAACGACCTTTAAGACCTGCATTTCCCCTGGTAATGTTTATGGCGACGATCGTCACTTACCATCAGATAAGTCTCATGCTCGTTTGGTCTCTTTTATATACGAATATGATATTTATAATTATAGTATAATAAAAAAATACCAAGACTCGAACTATAAGTTTTTTTGTCTTACGACAGGGTAAACTATGCATTTTTTTATTGTTTCCATAAATAATTGTAATTGTAAATTTTAATTTAAGCAATCCCTAGAGTACTTTAAATTTTCTTAAAGTCAGAAAATAATGCCTGGGTGCTGCATTCTTAAATTTTTTACATTTTTTTTCTTCCACTCCGAAGACCGTATATCTGTAGTTTGGTTTATCCATTTCTATCTAATAAAGAAAGAAACATTAATTTCTACAATTTTCTAACAAATTAACTTCCTCCGCCAATCAAAATTTCATAAATCAAATATTTCATCTTAAACCTAAGTGGAGCCGCCTTACAAGTATTTTGTTCGTTTTGGCGTCTCCTTCCAAATCATATTCCAGGAAGTGCAAAGGGACGCATCATGATTCTTAATCAAAGATAGAGATGTGTTGGAGATCACAGTATCCACGTACGATCGAGTGGACTGTGTGCTCTTTTGTCACCTTATTTCTACAATAATATTGTGGACTTTATCGTTAGGATTAAACCAAATTGATTCAATACAGTTGAATATCCTGTTATCGAACATTTTACAATATTCTAAATGAGGTATTTTTATTATTTTAAAATATACCGATTCAAAAAATAGTTAAGATGTTCCGACTTACCTATAATGAACAGATCGTTGAACACCTGATGCATTCGTATCAACTCGTAATACAGCTGGTCGTATGAGGCGGGCGTAGGAAGAAATGTGTCGCCGAATGTTATGAACAGGTTAAAGATATTAACAACCTGGAAGAGGATATAAGGATACGTGAAATGAAAATAGTATAATTTAGATTTTACTAAAAATAACAAAAGATCATAAAATGGTCAGTGGTCACTGTGGTTCAAAGACCTTTCAGCAGTGCCAAATTGACTATTGGTATATCGAAGTTTTGAGGTATTTGTACGTAGAGATATAATATAATAGCTTTCCGAGTACAGAACCAGAGTATGAAACCTATCCAACTAGTGTAAGACAGGGTGACGTTATATCTCAAAGTCCTTATTGCTGCATTGGAAGAAGTTTTCGAGCAGACTAGAAGGGATATGATGTCAACATAAATGGCGACCGGCTGTTTACATTATTTATATACGCATTACGGCAGAATCGCCGGAGGAACTCGGCTCTTTGGTCAATGATCTCAATAGTCTCCCAATAGGATAGATCTTAAGATGAAAATAGACAACGTCATCCGTAACGTCCAAGTCACACCTGTAACGGTACTTGTTGGGACCATTACGCTCCAAAGTGGTGACGAGTATGCTTCCTTAGGCCAAATTGTACGAACTGAACTACGATTGACGTAGAAATCTGACTCGGCGGGGCAGTTTGGAAAATTAAGACAAATCCTTTAGTCACTTATACTTTGCTCACGCTCAAGACCTTACTTTGTGGCATTCTTTGAGGGAATTTTATTTTTAGCAGTGGACTTGATTGTAATCAACTGTAATGATGATGATTACAGTTATACAGGGATATTTTGCAATATACAGCCAAATTTGCAGAGGAGGTTCAGAATAGGTAATACAAGCGAATGGTGAAAAAAAAATTAAAAAAATCTCAAACATTTTGTGCTTTTTACCTTTTATATTATATATACATAATTTAAAATTTAAAATTTTATAAAGCCGACTTCAATATAAGTTATTAAGAATAACTCAAAAACTATTACAGTTATACAGGGATATTTTGCAATATACAGCCAAATTTGCAGAGGAGGTTCAGAATAGGTAATACAAGCGAATGGTGAAAAAAAAATTAGAAAAATCTCAAACATTTTGTGCTTTTTATCTTTAATATTATATATACATAATTTAAAATTAAAAATTTTATAAAGCCGACTTCAATATAAGTTATTAAGAATAACTCAAAAACTATTGGCTTGACCTTGATCAAATTCATATGGGACCACACAAGAACTACCAGCTTTCAAATAAAAAAAGAATTATCCAAATCGGTCCACCCAGTAAAAAGTTATGAGGTAACACACATAAAAAAAAAAAAACAAAAAAAATACAGTCGAATTAAGTACCGTCTCCTTTTTGGAAGTCGGCAGAAAATATGTAGAAATGCATTATTTTAAATGATTGTCATTCATAAATATGTAGCGCCTACAATTTTATTACGCACGCACACATTCGTAAGGGAGTGTTGAATTCGGAAGCAGCCGGTAGCGTTCGGCGCTCGCGCTCAGTTATAGATTTAGGTACATAATCATTGTTTTGACTAGGTAAAGACAAGCGCGTCTCCCCGCCTTTTCCCTTCCGGAAGCCATTACACCGCTAGGTACGTTCGCCCAGCCGGCTGACAGTGTTGACTTGACCGTGACCTCATTCCGTACGAGTGTGCATTTTAAATTTTCGTAGGTAGTATTTTGTTAGTACTTATCACTTCGTTAATAGCAATGATGCCACGAAAATATTCGAACCGCGAATACTATGAAATGATACGGTGTTATATTTTAAGCAATGAAAGTTTACGTGGTGCGTAAAGATTATACGAAAGTGTTGTTATTCAAGATTTCCTGGACGATATACCCTTAGTGTTACTGAATAATTTTTATTTCCAACACGAAGGTGTTCCATGTAATTAATGTAAAAATAATCTAAAGAAACGTGCCCCACTGTGCTTTTTGAGAGAAACGGACTCAATTTTGGACAACTATTAAAATTTTGTATTATTTAGTGATTGTAAATAGTTCGTTGTTGTAAATAGTTAATAGTTTCAAATTGTTAATAATTGTAAATACTTGATTTCATTTTTTAAATACGCCGTAATAAAGTCAATCATCGGTTACATTGTTGAAATGTAAAAAAAAGTTTTATTTAAAATGATGGTCGTAAGCCCGTTTCAAATATTAAAGGAAAATTGGAATCATAATTCGCGTAACGTAGCTATCAACTTAGTAGGGAGCGTGTCATTAAGGAAGTAAATCCCACGTCTAGCTGTGCACAGTACCTGCTGTGCCATGACGAAGATGTTGTGCCTCTTGAGCAGCGCGCTCTCGTTGGTGGCGAGGAACTTGAGCAGCGCGATGAGCGCGGCCCACAGCGGGCGCCAGTCGCGCGCCAACCGCACACGGCACCGCTTCTGGTAGCTCAGCAGCCGCAGCACCACGCCCACGCATAGCTCGTACAACTCCCCGGGGAACTTCTTTAGAAGGTGGCACATCATGAACTCGACTAGGAGATCTGTAGTCCAAGAAAATAGCAATGATAACACCTAACACCACCACTTTATCCAGACTGGAAATGTATGCGAGATTTATTTTTAGAATAAGAGTAACAAATGGGCACAATCCACCTGATGGTATGTGGATGCTGCGGCCCATAGACATCTCCATTTATCCTCGATTAAGAATCAAAATGTTGTCACTCCTAAGGACTAAGATAAAATGCTTCGTTTCCAGTTAATCGGGTATCCAGTTCTCTACACTCGCCATACGAAACACAGCACCATTAAGCCGCTATTTTAAGCTGGTATTCTGTGAGAGCGTGGTCCTTCCTCAGTCGATCAGACCCATTCGTGCTACAATCATAATATAGCTGCAGCATGGCTCTACCACATGTGATGTGCTGTTTTACATGATAGAGCGCATATGGGTCGGCACGACTGTCAAAGATCCCGCTTTAATTTATTCATTAACATTCTTTACAATTGCAGTTATTTGTCACAGTTACTATGCTTGGCAGGCGTGTTGGCAACCGCAGTTTTATTTTTTGGTTGTTTTTAGAAAGACACTGCTGCGCCACTCCAGCTTTGTTTCCCTGTCGCCTCTTACGATACCCATGACTATATGGAGTAATGGATATTTGACTTTGACGATATGAGGTAGTGGATAATTACTGTCTTATAAAATGCAAGTTTAAATTTAACTTTGGTACTTTATCTAATAATCATTTGATGGACTCTACACACTTTGAATACTGAGATCGGAAGTAGAGTTGCCAATACAAAAAAATTGTGATTAATGTTGCAAGTAAAATATACTATCGACATTATCTCATAAAATTGCGATATATCGATATTTATTTTAGAATATCGAATTCTTATCAATTTCAAAATAATTTAAAATTATGTATTAATATACAAAATACGAAGCATCAAACGCAGTGACAAGAGTATTCACGTGCATTTATTTTTTTCGTTGTCCAACCGTCAGTAATAAAATTTTGGGCTTTATCCTAGTACAGCATGCAAATTATGACGATATATCTATATTTATCACAAGATATATATCGATACTGTTTAAAAATATCGATACAATATATATAATAATATAATATCGAATTTTCACTTGCACATCCCTAATGCAGATAATAATTAATATGTACATACAGAATACAGATAAAAACATTGATGTTTCATAATTTATTAAACATAGTTCGGAGTCTAACGTACACTGATGGTTTATATTAAGTAATAGTACGCTATGTACATAATAAAAATACAGAATAAATTTAACAAAAACTAAATCAAGTAAATTTTTTAGATATCCAAATATATACATCAATGTAAATATGCCTAAAATTAATTATATTACTAGTAATACTTTTTAAGTTTTTAAATATTTAATATTTTGATTAATTGGTAAGGGTAAGTCCCTTACCAATTTATAAACTTTCTAAAGGATCTTATGAAAATCTTGTTTCCCATGTTTATCTTAATCTCCCGTCAGGAGTTTTAATTATTCTAGCCATAGGCCATTGAAATGGAGGAGTATTATCAAACAATCACAATATCGAACAATCACAAGGTGTTCTTCCTTTAATTGGGATGCTCATTGTTTCTTTTTGGTTTACTCTGTAATTGAGTCAAATAATAATCATTGGACCAAGCTTTCCAAAAGTCCTGTTTCAATTTGGACACAATTTTCCTAAACTTTAAATAGTTAATTTTTTCATGATAGACATTTATTTCTGGATAAATTGTTATTGTTGTACCAATAAGAAAGTGACCAATTTGTATCAGAAACATCAGACAACATGAGAAGCAAAGGTCTGGAGTTACTGATCTAAAGACATTGTAAAGTTCTTCAAAGGTAAGACTGATACGAGGGCTGCACTAAAAGTATCAGGAATGGAATATTTCCACTGTTCCTATCATATTAAAATATTTTCAATTGAAAACTCCTTGGTTTTAAAAATCGAATACCATTTATTTATTTAAAAAAAGATTCTCGGTCTTGTCACAAAGTTTTGTCAAACTTGTTTAGTCGTTGAGAAAATGGAATTGACTCGAGAAAATTCAAGAGCGATGATTTATTATGACTTTCGAAGTGGTTTAACACAAAAACAGTGTGTTGACCGGATGATTTCTGCATTTGGTGATGAAGCCCCATCCAAAACCACAATTTATCGCTGGTTTGCTGAATTTCAACGTGGATGTGTCGAGCTCAGTGATGATCCCCGTCAAGGTCGTCCAAAAACTGCAGTCACCCAAGAAAACGTTGATGCTGTGCGTAAGCTCATTGAGGAAGATCGACATGTGACATACCACGAAATTCAGGCAACTTTAGAAATTGGCATGAGTCAAATACAAATAATCTTGCATGAACAATTAGGTGTAAACAAGTTGTTTTCCCGATGGATACCGCATTCGCTCTGTGAAGAGCAAAAAGCGGCTCGCGTTACTTGGTGCGTCAGAACTCTCGAAAGATTCCACGCAGGATCCTCAAATGCTGTATACAACATCGTATCAGGCGACGAATCCTGGATATAGGCGTACGAACCCGAAACAAAAAACCAGTCACGAGTTTGGGTGTTCGAAAATGAGTTAAAGCCAACAAAAATTGTCCGTTCCCAGAGTGTTGCAAAAAAAATGGTAGCCACGTTTGTCTCCAAAACCGGCCATGTTACGACTATTTCGCTTGAGGGACAAAGAACGGTTAATGCAGAATGGTATGCTTGCATTTGTTTGCCACAGGTCGTTTCTGAACTCCGTAAAGAGAACTGCAACCGCCGCATCATCCTCCATCACGACAATGCGAGTTCTCACACCGCACACAGAACAAAAGAGTTTTTAGAGCAAGAAAACATAGAATTATTAGACCATCCGCCGTACAGCCCCGACCTAAGCCCTAATGATTTCTATACTTTCCCTAAAATAAAGAATAAATTGCGTGGACAGAGATTTTCATCACCTGAAGAAGCTGTGGACGCCTACAAAACGGCCATTTTGGAGACCCCAACTTCCGAATGGAATGGTTGCTTCAATGATTGGTTCCATCGTATGGAAAAATGTGTCAAATTTCGCGGAGAATACTTCGAAAAGCAATAAATACATTTTTAAATAGTAATGTTGTGTCACTTCTTTGATTCCCGAAATTTTCAGTGCCACCCTCGTATTTCCTACTATTCTCTTCAAATGAAACTAAGCGTTTGACTCCTGCCTATCATAGCCTAATAAACCTTTGGAGAGTACCTACATAGGTATAAAAGAAAATTTAATATACCTTTTGAATCAAAACTTGTTAAAATTATTTTTAGGTTGTTTTGTATTTAATAAATTATAAAATTATCTTAATTTATTGGATGCCCCACTAAAAGTATTAGCATTGTCGCAGTGTATTTGCGTAGACAATCCACGTCTTGAAATAAAAGTTTGAGAGATGCCAAGAATGCCTCTGTGGTCAAGTCAATTACAAGCTCTACATGGATTGCTTTAGTGGAGAAACAAACAAACAAGACAAAAAACACTTTTTATAACAAATGTATATAATATATTATAGCTACCTTTACATTGAATAGGCCACAAAAATCTAGACCACTATTTGAAAAGGTCTAAACGCACTATTTATTTCCTTCATGCGATAGCACTTAATGCACTTATGCACCACTTTCTTCGCCTCACATATGCCACTAATCATATCAAGCAGTCGTTTTCCTTATCATTTTAATATCGCATCAAATAGCCACTCGATGCAAGTGTGACATCAATGAATTAAAAATAAAATGAACATTTAAATACTTCTACTCTGTGTGGATTTAACGTAGATAATTCAGTTTCGAAACATCAATTATTTAGTGCTTGTTTGTTTTATCAAGCATTTTAGTATCCATCAGTAGCATTTTGTGATTTAAGGTGATAAAAATTTAAAACCAATCAAGGTGGAAGATTGTCACACTTACCCATCAATGAGGCAAGTGACAAGACAGTAAGCTTCTTTTTGTATGTACTTTATTGTTGTCTGTAGTTTCAATAAAATTGACGAGATGATACTAATATCAATATATTTTATGATCTATTAGAACGATTTGAACGTCCATTTTATTGTAACAATGGATTTTTCTCCACATGGAGTAAGTAAGTGTGACAGTTTTAAGCGATATAGTGATGTGCCTATATCTGGATTTATGTCCCACTTGACCTGGATGTTTTGAAAGTGTAAAAAACAAAACTAAGTGAATAATAATAATATCTAATAATCTTTGTTACTTGTATTATAATATGCTATATTTAGTTGAACAAAAACATTTGTTGTGGCTTCGGAACAGTCCCGATATAACATCCTTTTCCTAAGTATTTCCTATCCTCCCGCCTCCCCCATATACGCACTACTCAAGATGGTGTGCCACCTGTCGTCGAGAAAAGAAGAAGCAAGATGGCCGCGCACGCATAAAACGTGTTCGTTACCGCTCGTTTAAAAACACCCAATAAATAAGTTGTAAGACTATCGTGCAATTGCTCGTGTCCATATACATTCGAAGTGCAGTGTGGTATCTGTGTATACACGAGAACTTCAGCCTGAATATACAGACTTCACCATAACCACGAGGAGTGCTCCAGTCTTGTGAGTATCCTTGCCTTATCTACCCAGTTCTAAAGCTATTTTCGTTTACTTCCCGGTTGGGATCATCGGGTTAGCCAGCCCTTGGTCTGGTTGTTCTCTGGTTCCCAAAACCACCCACGAAACACATTGCGAAACATTCAAGCCGTAACATAATTTCTGGTCCATACGATCCGGGTACCTATGGATTTCTATTTTTATACAGTCCGCTCCTTATTAAGATAATATCAAGTTCAATTTCTAAGGAAAACTTTGATATTTCAATCTATTTTTCTTAAATTGAAAGTAACTAATTCGTTTCAATTATAATCCTGCTAGACTTGAATGCTCGTGAAGTGTTTCGTATTGCTCAAACTATCTATATCTATAATTCTATAAACACTCACGCCTGTCACCCAGAGGGGTAGGCAGAGACTATGGACTTCCATTTGGCACGATCCTGACAGACCTCTCTCGCTTCCTCCACATCCATATACCTACGCATACACGCTCGTCGGTTAAAGGTACACTTGATTTGGCCCATTTTCAACATATCGCCAATTTGGTCGATAAACTTTCGCCTATGGCGACCCTTTCCGACTCTGCCGTTCACCTCTGCAACATAAACTTGCTTTGTCACTCTTTCCTCATTCATTCTTTCCACATGACCAAACCACCGAAGCATTCCTTTCTTAATCCTGGTCACAACATCATCTTGCAAACCACACTCTTCTCTTATTAAACAATTTCTCACTCTGTCATTCAGATTCATCCCTAACATACTCCTTAAGGATCGCATTTCTACAGCATTTATTCTACTCTCGTGCTTCTTCTGCCACACCCAACTTTCACTACCATACATTAAAGTAGGCACTAACACAGCATTGTGAATTGCCATACGTGCCTTTTTGGACACATTCTGACTTTTCACAATAGAGTGTAAAGCCCCATTCACTCTATTTCCTGCATTCACTCGTCGTTCTATATCCTTATCATATCTACCATCCCTGCTAAACACACATCCCAAATACACAAACTCATCTACTTGCTCTACCAACTCCCCTTCTATTCTTATTTCACATATCGTTTTACTTTCTTCTCTTTCAAAAACCATAACTTTCGTCTTACTTGCGTTCACTTTCATTCCCTTTTCTTTTAATGTCCTGTTCATTAATGTAACCATCATTTGCAATTCGGCTGCCGAAGACGCAAGTATGACTTGATCATCGGCGTACAAAAGGCATTTGACGGTTAACTCACCCATTCTTAACCCGCATTCTTCTACTTTCAAATTTTCCAAACAACTGTCTATAAATAGGCTGAACAGCCACGGGGAAGCCACACAGCCCTGTCTGACACCTTTATGGATGCCAAACCAGTCCGAGTAGGCCCCGTTGATCCTGACACAAGCACTAGAGTCCCTATATAGAGACTTCAATGCCTGTATCAGACCAGCGCTCAACCCAAGTGAGGTCAGTGTTTGCCATAACACGTTCCTGTCCACTCTGTCATAAGCCTTTTCCAAGTCCATGAACGCACAAAAAACTTTCTGGTTTTTGGCCAAAAATTTCTCAGCAATCATGCGCATGGAAAAGACTTGATCCGTACACCCCATCCCCTTTCTAAATCCAGCTTGCACATCCCAAATTTTTTCATTAGTTTCTTCCATAACTCTTTCAATTAACACCTTAGCATACAGTTTACCCACAATGCTAAGCAAGCTGATACCACGGTAGTTTTTACAGTCCTGCTGCGACCCCTTTCCCTTATATATTGGGACTATAACAGCTTTGCACCAGTCTTCCGGTACCCGCTTCAGTTCCCAACATAAATTAAACAAGGTGTACAGCAGGCCTGCAACCACACCCTCTCCAGCCCTTAGCATTTCGAGTGATACTCTATCATATCCAGCTGCCTTACCTGCTTTTCATTGCTTTCACTATTTCATCTACACTTATTTCTCTACCTCTCTCCACTTCTTCCGGAATTTCCATTTCACTTACTTCAGACGACTCTTCACTCTTAAACACGCTTTCAAAGTATTCCTTCCATCTCATTAAATTCGAAACTTCATCATTCAGCATGCAGCCATTCTCGTCTCGTATAGCATTCATTCTAGGCTGTTTTGAAATTCCCCTGGCATTTTTTACGAGCTTCCAGAACATTTTAATATTTGCCTGGAAGTTATCAGATATTCTTCTATCATTCTTATCTATTCTTTCTTGCTTTTTCCTTTCAACAACTTCTTTTACTCTCTTATTTATACGTCTAAAGTCTGCCTTTTTTCTTTCAATCTCATCATTCATACCGCCAGAATTACCAGCTTTGGTTGCTAGTAAATCTAGCCATGCCCTCTTCTTTGCTTCAACTTCCATCCGTACCTCATCATCCCACCACAAAGTATTACATTTCCTTTCATTCGTTCTCTTACACCTCTCTACTTACACCACATACTTCGGTGGCTGTATCCACCAAAACTTTCTTAACATTATTCCATACATTCTTCAAGTCTAACTCATTCATACAAAATTCATTCAACACACTTATATTTTCCCTCAGTCTGCATTTATACTTCTCTTTCACACCTTCATATTGTAACCTCTCTATTCTTATACGCTGTAACGCAGTGGTAGACACAGATGTCCGATGCCGCCAACGCTTGAATAGACCATTAATTCGGCATAAGACCAAGTAATGATCCGTCCCTACGTTGGACCCCCGGTAAACCCTTGTATCCACCACTGCGCTCCTCATTCTTCCATCCACAATTATGAAATCTATCATGCTTCTATCATCCCATCTTTCCCATGTATACATGTGAATCCTCTTATGGCGAAAGAAAGTGTTCGCCACAAAAAGATTCTTTTCCACACATATGGTGAGGAGGTCTTCACCATTCTCATTTATTCTTTCATCGCCAAACGCTCCTAATATCCTTTCATAACCAGACCTCTTCACTCCCACCCTTCCATTAAAATCTCCTAACATAATAATATTTTCATTTTCCTTGCACTTCGTCAACACCAGCCTTACCATGTCCCAAAACTGCTCTCGGATATAAGTGGGCTTAGACATATCTGGGGCGTAAACCCCAAGCACAAACAACTTCTTTAAACCCACTTTCATTCGTATCCACAGCAGCCTTGGGCTTACACATTCATACTCTTTCACATATTGACCCATTCTTTCTGAAAGGATGACACCGACTCCCTGGCATGCCCGCTCGGTCTCGTCTACACCAGACCAGTAAGCGGTATACATGCCATGTGCAGTGACATCTCTTCCCTTTCGTTTCGTCTCATTCACACATAATACATCTATTCCTCTATCATTCATCATTTCGCATATTTCATCCATCTTATCATTCATTGCTCCACATACATTCAGCGTAGCCAGACGGGCCTCCGCAATCCACTTTTCGCCCCTCCAGCAGACTGGACGTGACGAGTGGCGAACCTCGTCGCCGACGTTGCTCAAACTCTGCAGACTTATCTTATTTGGTTGTGTTATAATTGCTAAGTTTATTTCGAATGTGCATTGATAGTCTTACGCTTTGAAAATTATTATAACTTGAGGATATTTTATAATTATTGTTGGAAAAAATTACTAAATCAGTTTATGGAAATGATTCATTTGGTCTTGGAATAATAGCACTTAAGTATAAATACTGGTATATCTTTGAATGTTGGGTCGTTTGTTAATTGTTATATAATTCAAACAGTTAAAAAACGTTAACATTAAATTCAGTATTTGAATGTTAATTTACTTTTGACACACTTAAATATTGTTTTAAATATCTGTTGTTAATAATTATACTTAACATTCATATTTAATATTTCGCTGTTATTTTATAATCATGTCGCAAGAAGAACTGAAACTTAAACTTTATACGTCACAGCGAGAGTATGTTTTTCGTTCTATTCAAACTCTTTTCGATTTATCCACTCAAATACGAGATGACTCCAGTTCATCTAAAGTTAGCCAATTTAAATCTAGATTTCTTAAAATTGAGAACAATCGTGATGAATATGTGTTGCTTACGGAAAAAATTAATTCGTTAAAACTAGCGCTGTTTCCTAAAGAAAAAATAGATATGCAAGCGTTGTCTGCATTTGATGATATGTACTATGAAGTTCTAAGTTTTACCGCGGAGGTGTCCCTACCGGAGCGCAAACGAGGCAGCAGCCCAACGTCCGCTGACGTTAACTACACCTTTACGCCCGACGCGGAAAAGATACAAGCTAGACTGCCACAAATTGAGCTTCTGAAGTTCGACGGAAAAATTGAGAATTGGCAAACATTTTACGACACTTTCGTAACCTTAATTCATAATAATAAATCAATCGCGAATATTACTAAATTTCACTATCTCATTTCTTGTTTATCGGGATCCGCTTTAGGGATCGCAAAGAAGGTAAAATTAACTTCCGATAATTATGAGCTTGTATTCAATGAACTTATTAAGCGTTATCAAAATAAGCGCATTTTAGCAGTGGCGTATTTAGATCAAATAAATAACTATCCTTATTTAAAAACTCCTAATTTCAATGATTTACAAACATATACTAATATTCTTTGTGAGTCAGTCAATGCCCTTAAGGCCTTAGAGCTAGATGACTTAGGCGATTTTATTTTATTTAACGCAGCGTTTCGCGCACTGGACTCAGATACGCGCCACCGCTTCGAATCTGAAAATAAATCAGAAATTCCTTCGTTTCAAAGTCTTATGCAGTTTCTTCAAAACTATGTAAAAGTTTTAGAAATAAATGCTAATGTTGACATTAGGGCGCGATCTTCTCAATTTTCAGGCGGTAAACAGATCAAGAATGTTTCACCGCGGGCACCGAACCTGAAACGTTCCGTGCTTACTACTCAGTCTAAGCCTACTAGTTCGAAGCAGCTGGCTTCACTAGAGTGCTATTATTGTGGCGCAGCACACAGTATCTATAAGTGCCCCACTTTTCAATTTTTGTACACCAGTGCTAGAATAAATATTGTCAAACAAAATAATTTATGCATTAACTGTTTACGAAAACATTCTCTTGATAAATGCGTCTCAAAAATGAGATGTTTTATCTGTAGTGGTAATCATCACACTCTGGTACACATCGACAACCAAGTTCGATCACCGACCGCGGTGACCACCGGTTCGAGTAGCGCCCACACTAACACGAGTGCATTCGTGGGAGAGGCTCGTGGCCCGTGCGTGGTGCTGCTCGGGACGTGCATGGTGCGTGTGCAGGACTCTAATGGCACGTTCCATCAAGTGAGAGCGCTCATCGATAGCGGCGCTCAGGACTGCTTCATCACTATGAAATGCGCAAAGAGACTTGGTTTTCAATTACGTCGATCCACAACTGTGGCTGGACTTGGACAACAGTCTGTGTGTCAAGTCAAGGGAGTGACTCAATGCTCTATACGCCCGTGTGATTCGAATGACCCACAATTTGATATTAATCCTATAGTCATCGATAACATTACTTCTAAAATGCCAACCACTGATATTCCTCTAGCGGTTCGAGACTGTTATAAACACTTAGTATTAGCGGATCGTGACTTTGACAAACCGTCTGATGTTGATTTATTGCTAGGTGCTGAAGTATTTCATCACATCTATGACGGCCGTGTCATTCACCCAGAGCCCGGCTATCCTGCTGCTTTACATAGCGTCTTTGGTTGGGTTCTCTCAGGACCCACCAATGTGGAGAGTCCGGTAAAATCGGTTGGCACTTCATTAATTACTTTAACCAATTCATTGGAGAGGATGATGAAACGATTTTGGGAAGTCGAGGAACCGCCTCATCAACATATACCTTGCTCCAGAAGATGAGGAGTTCGAACGCCTGTATTCCACTCAAACTTATAGGGAATCGGACGGTCGATATGTAGTCCCTATCTTATTGGTCGTCTGTCTATATGGGAGGCTCATATAATAGTTCTTTGTCGCAGTTAATAAATCTTGACAAAAAACTTTGCCGACAACCAGAACTTAAATCACTTTATAACGATTTTATGCGTGATTATGAGCAGCTTAATCATATGCAACCAGTGGGAAAGGATATTACACCTGGTAGATATTTCATTCCTCACCATTGCGTGATTCGTCCAGAAAGCATAACGACCAAACTTCGCGTTGTATTCAATGCGAGTCACAAGACGACTAATGGACTATCTTTAAATGATATTGTTTATACTGGACCGAAGTTACAGGCTGATTTGGTTGACATTATTACTGGATTTCGGGTCCATAATATAGTTTTTACATGTGACATATCTAAGATGTACAAGCAAATCTTGATAAGGCCTGAGGATCGAGTGTGGCAACACGTACTATGGCGTGAATCCCCTTCCTTGCCTGTTCAAGAATTTGAACTTCGTACGGTCACATACGGAGTCAAAAGCTCGCCGTACTTAGCGATACGAACATTACATCAGTTAGCTGTAGATCACGGTGATCAGTTTCCTCATGCAGCTGAAGCTCTTCGGCATCATACTTACATGGACGATATTACTACAGGTGCTTCCTCAGTCGAAGCAGCCTCTCAGCTTAAAGAAGATTTAATTAATCTTCTTAATTGTGCTCAGCTAGATTTGCGTAAGTGGAGCAGTAACAGCCCTTTATTTCTTCGATCGTTACCCATGGAACATTGTCAGTGTCCGAAGACATTTTCTGATGATAGTTCAATAACGCTTAAGGTTTTAGGAGTTCAATGGGATCCTGCGGAAGACTATTTCACTTACTCCGTCTCTCCTGTGAATGTGGAGTTTACGAAACGTTCAATCCTGTCCCACGTTGCTCGTATTTATGATCCGTTGGGTTGGCTTTCACCTTTTATTCTTTTAGTCAAACTACTTCTTAAAAACTTATGGCGTATTGGATTGGCTTGGGATGAAATCATTCCCGCCAATCTGTGTAACGATTGGGTTTCATTTGTGTCTGACTTGTCTAATATAAAATCGTAAAACCGTGATTGATTTAACAGCTACACTCCAGCTGATTGGGTTTTGCGATGGATCAACCAAAGCATATGGATGCTGTGTCTATCTTCGATCAAGTATCCATGATCAAAAACAAGCTTCTCTTTTGATTACTAAATCTAAAGTGGCTCCGATTAAGCCTCTAACAGTTAATCGTTTGGAGTTGTGCGGTGCGCTCTTGTTATCACGTACTCTCAAACACATGCAAACTTTACTTATTTCGAAAATAAATATATCTCATATTGTTGCCTACACTGATAGCTCAACTGTATTAGCTTGGATCAATACAGAGCCATACAAATTGAAACATTTTGTTGCGCATCGAGTAGTTAAAATAACTGACGCAGTTGAACCTTCTACCTGGAGGCATGTCTCGACTCAGGACAATCCTGCTGACTTTCCTAGCCGAGGTCTCTCGTGTGCAGAATAGGTCAATTGTAAGCGATGGTGGTCAGGACCAGATTGGATGCTTAGTGGTCCAGATCACTGGCCAGCTCAAATTCGGTGTAAGCCCCAGGATGAGTTGCCAGAGGTGAGAACACGCACTCTGATAGCTCAATCTCGGGAATCTGATAAAGACATTATGAAGGTGTTATTAAATCGGTATTCATCCTTATCGCGACTACAGCGAATATTGGCATGGGTCTTTCGCTTCATTTCTAATTCGCGCAAAGAACCAAGCCAACGCGAGAAAGGTCACTTGACTACGAATGAGGTAAAGTGCTCTCTGCTAGCCTTCTTAAATATGTCCAACGGGGCAGCTTCAATCAAGAGATGTCTAAATTAAAAGCGCAGAAGCCTTTACCTAAATACTTACAAAAGTTGTCTCCGTTTATTGATAACCTAGGACTCATGCGAGTGGGTGGACGACTTACTAATTTTAACTTACCTGAGCACACAAAACATCCATATTTGTTACCGAAACAATCTATTTTATCTCAATTAATTATTAGCTATTATCATAAACGATATTTGCACTGTGGACCTCGCACGTTACAATCACTAATTGTTCGCAAGTTCTGGATTTTAGGAATTAGAAATCTTATTCGTTCTATTTTAACAAAGTGTGTAACTTGCTTTCGGGTTAAACCTATACCCTATCAGGCGTCTATGGGCAACCTGCCACCTTGTAGATCTCAACAAGGTTACTGTTTTCAACAGGTAGGGATTGATTTTGGCGGTCCTTTTCTTATAAAAGAAAACAGACGACGTAACGCACGGGTCAGTAAGGCTTACATATGCTTGTTAATTTGTTTATCTGTAAAAGCAGTTCATTTAGAACTCGTATCTGAACTGTCTACAGAAGCGTTTCTAGCCGCCCTAGACAGATTCGTGTCTCGACGTGGAATATGTCTACATATTGTGGCACTAACTTTGTAGGCGCTAAACGATATCTTGAGGAAATGGTTAAATTATTGATAGATAAAAAACAGGATATTTCTGATCAATTAACGTCTCGTGGAATCTCGTGGAAATTAAATCCACCTTCAGCACCTCACTTTGGAGGCATTTTTGAAAGTGGTATAAAATCTACTAAATATTATCTCAAGAGGGTCATAGGCTCACAAGTCCTGACGTTTGAAGAACTAACTACAGTTTTAACTAAAGTTGAAGCGATGCTGAACTCAAGACCGATTTGTCAGTTATCGTCTGATCCTGGCGAAGTTGATGTTCTCACAGCCGGTCATTTTATTATAGGACGTCCTTTAGTAGCTCTACCAGAACCGTCCGTTGAAGATATGAATCCTAGAACACGCTGGCAGTTACTTCAAAAGCTTTCTCAAAGTTTTTGGCGTATTTGGCCAAGTGATTATTTACATACGCTTCAACAAAAAGTTAAGTGGTTTAAGGACGATCACAAACATCCTAATATTGGTTAAGTCGTTTCAATCATTGAGCCTAATCTACCACCTAACGAATGGCGCCTAGGTCTAGTAGTCCAAATCCACCCCGGAAAGGACAATATTATCCGGGTTGTGACCTTAAAGACCAAAAGAGGCTTACTTACAAGACCAGTAGTCAAAGTCTGCCCTCTTCCTCTTGATTGAATCTTATTTTTATTGTTTTATTAAGCTAGATTGTAAGTTCTAATTTTAAAATTAAATTAACTAAGTTTGATTTTCTTTTGTAGTTTAGTTAAGGTTATCAATGCACAACTTAGCTCAGATATCTATTTAGTTTATATTAATTTATACTCTATGAGCAACTGGGGACCTGGAGAGCTGCCGGGTCGATGGTTGTCTTGTGAAATCCCTAGGTGATTTCAGGTGGGAGGGAATGTTGTGGCTTCGGAACAGTCCCGATATAACATCCTTTTCCTAAGTATTTCCTATCCTCCCGCCTCCCCCATATACGCACTACTCAAGATGGTGCGCCACCTGTCGTCGAGAAAAGAAGAAGCAAGATGGCCGCGCACGCATAAAACGTGTTCGTTACCGCTCGTTTAAAAACACTCAATAAATAAGTTGTAAGACTATCGTGCAATTGCTCGTGTCCATAAACATTCGAAGTGCAGTGTGGTATCTGTGTATACACGAGAACTTCAGCCTGAATATACAGACTTCACCATAACCACGAGGAGTGCTCCAGTCTTGTGAGTATCCTTGCCTTATCTACCCAGTTCTAAAGCTATTTTCGTTTACTTCCCGGTTGGGATCATCGGGTTAGCCAGCCCTTGGTCTGGTTGTTCTCTGGTTCCCAAAACCACCCACGAAACACATTGCGAAACATTCAAGCCGTAACAACATTATTAACTATAATTAATAGAATCAGGCGTTACTTTGCGGAAATCCATTATAATGGAGTTCACGTTCGCTACGTAATTGGAGCGCGGTTGCGTCAACAAGTAGTATAAATAGCAGTAGTTTCCGCTCGTCGCTCCTCTTTTCCCAAAAGGGGGTCGCTTCCGATATATATATACAGGGTATTTTTGGAACGCTCCCGAAAATTAAGACAGGCGACAGCACCAAGTATACCTTTGATCATGGATCACAAATAAATCGATCCTGATGAAAAAAAAATCATATTTTTTTTTACAACGTTTTATTAGCTTTATTCACGCGCCATCATGTTAGTACAGCTAAATGAAACGATAATTTCATAAAAAAAATCATGAAAATACTGAAACATAAAACCAGCAGTGGAATAACTGAATTCATATCAGCTGATTAAAGGTCAATGTACGCGCGAACGCAAATACGCGCGGCCCGCAACTAGCGGGCCATACCACAATACCTAATAATTTACAACACTTGTCTAAATACCTAACTTATCTACTTAACCTACTATTTTGCCACTGTGCTTGTCTCCACGTAGCCACTTTAACCCGAATTTACAGGTTAAATAACTCAAATAACTGGTTCCATTCCCCGCTAATAAAAAAATACTTAAATGAAATGTAACCAAGGTTGGAGTCATGCGTTTTTATTCATCGTGTAGGTATGTTTATTATTCTCATGTATTCAGTTACGTACCTATTCAGATTAGTCCAGTACTAAGTTATTTAAAAAAAATAGTTATGAAACAGCTTACCGCTCTAAATCCTCCGTGGTCTTATGAGATGCGGCTCAAATTGTGTTCCATTCATTTCAAGGCAGATTTGGGCTCGGTGTTACATCTCCTCATGCAGACGGGGCATCATCGTGTGGTCTTCGACACAGTCCGTACGTAGTTTGTCGAAAACATCCACGATCCTTTGGCGAATTTCATCAGCACTATCACACTCGCGATTAAAAACCCTTTCTTTCACATACCCCCACAGAAAGAAGTCCAACGGGGTCAGATCTGGTGAGCGAGGTGGCCAAGCGTGTGGTAATAGTCTGCCGATCCAGCGATCGTCAAATAACTCGAGGCGCTCACGGACGAACCTCACGACATGTGGAGGGGCACCATCATGCTGGAACCATGTGCGGCGATATTCAGCCAACGATAGGTCGTCTAAAATGTCTACCAACTGTTCATTTATGAATTTCAGGTATCGCTGTCCGTTAAGTCGCTGTGGAAGAAACACTGGTCCTAATATTCGATTCTTAAATAAACCTGCCCATACGTTAACCGACCATCGGGTTTGGTGCCCGGTTTGTCGAACAGTGTGCGGGTTAACCTCGGAATACACGTGTGTATTTCTTCGGTTCCACAGGCCGTTTCTGGTAAATGTCGACTCGTCCGTTCAGATGACGTGCTCAATGAAACCGGGCACACATTGTTGTTGGTCTAATAACAAACGGCAGAAGATTCGCCGGCGGTCGTGATCGCCGGTAACTAACGCTTGCACTTTGTACACTTTATATGGGCGCATTCGGTTACGCTTTAACACTTTGTGAACTGTACAGTATGATACACTAGTTCCATCCCGATGCCTTAACAATTTAGCGATACTTCGTGTACCTAGGTTTGGATTCCGGCGAACGACATCTAAAATGCGCTCCTCTGAGTGAACAGCCACTTGACTTCCACCTCCTGCCGCTACCAGAGCAATGGGCCGATTTTCCAACACTCGCTGAAAAGCTGCTGTTATCAGACGAGAGTCAGCTGGATGTCGAGCGGTCGGGAATTTCTCTCGATAAATTCGCAATGCATGCGAAGCATTCCCGTGAGCTTCACCAAGACACATTATCATGTTTCCATATTCACGAGAACTATAAACGTATGCGTTAGACATTATAAAAACAAAAGAAGAAACTTAAACCGTAACAACAAGAGTAATAAATAACAAGAATAATTAATTAAACAAAAAATTGTACTGTATCTCGCCACAGTCAACACGGAACTGTAACAAAAACTAAAATGATTAATTTATTCCGCTAAAACAAATGCGACAATGTCCTTGAAGCACTGGAACTTTCGAGACACCGTTAAAGCGTTATGTATGTTAAGACATCGCCAACGTTTATTTATTTATCACTACGACTAGTCTTCATATGGAATTTAAAAGTTATGGTTGTCATTTTTAATACAATTACACAATCAATTGTACCCTGGCGCAACAAGCAGTTCTTTACTACAAAAATTATTGAAATTAATAAACGTACCTAATTGGGTACTCAGTACTCACACAATTATAAACACTATTTCATCGTTATCTTTGTTTTTGTATAAGAAAATAGAAATGAAACGACAGTTGATTAATCTATCAGAATTAATGTAAAAAATAATACTTACACTTTATTTTGATTGACTTTTCTTATTTAATCCGGCCAATACTTTAAATTTAAAAAGAGGTTCGTAAATTATTAAAAATGACTTGCAAGTTTTATAGTGATTGGCGCCTCTAATTCTATTGTCGCTGGCAAATTAAATTTCTGTGGAGGGAGTGTCTGCGCATGGGTACAGTCGCGTTCTAAAGTACTACGGCTAAGTAAAGCTAAAATTATTTATATCTATTGTTTTATGACTGAACTAGTGAACAAAAAGATAAATATGATAGAGGAAGGTGAATGGGGAAAATTGTGCAGTAAAGTTAAAAGTGTTGAGGAAGAATACCGAAAAACTTACCATGTGATCGACCTGATGACGGAAGCTCAAGCGAAGATGAAAGTGATGATGAAGTAGCATCCAGTAACACCAACACACCTTCAACATCTGGCTTCCATGTGACCCAAGACGACATAATGGACGGCGTGCCACCCTTAGCTTAAGTTTTCTTGTTACAAACTACTTTATATTTTACGATAGAAATAACAAATAATGCTCAAGTAAACATTATCCATTTTTAATTCCAACCTTTTCCAAAGTTCTAAGTAGCTAGTAAGGCACCTATTATGATTCTACAATAAAACAATTAATTACTTACTATAATATTATAAAACAATATCCCAATACCATGTAGTACTTTAGAACGCGACTGTAACCTCCCTCCACTCGACATGTATCTAGCTCGGTGCGAAACAATGTGTAACCCGGCCGGCTCGTATCGCATCACGCTGTGACGCAGTAGGTTTCACTTTTGGCGGGATTCGTTATTAATCGTAATTTTTGAAACAGTTCCGTGTTGATTTTGTACACGCGTGCGCGAGCGACAGCTCAATCGTTTTATTTATTAAATTGTAATTACTTGTGATTACGTGTTGGTATTATTCGTGTTGTTACGTTTTTTGTTTTAATAATGCTTAACGCGTACGTTTATAGTGATTGTAAATACGGCAAATGTTAGGTATCCGAACCTAGGTACACGAAGTATCGCTAAATAAATTGTTAAGACGTCGGGATGGAACAAGTGTGTCATACTGTGCAGTGCACAAAGTGTTGAAGCGTAATCGAGCGCCCATACAAATTGCACAAAGTGCAAGCTTTAGTTCCAGCGATCACGATCACCGACGAGTTTTCTGCCGTTGGATATTATACCAGCAACAACGTGTGCCTGGTTCCATTGAGCACATTATCTGGACGGATGAGTCGACATTTACCAGAAACGGCCTGTGGAACCGAAGAAATACACACGTGTATTCAAAGGTTAACCCGCACACTGTTCGACAAACCGGGCACCAAACCCGATGGTCGGTTAACGTATGGGCAAGTTTATTTAAGGATCGCATACTGGGACCAGTGTTTCTGCCACAGCGACTGAACGGACAGCGATACCTAAACTTTATAAATGAACAGTTGGTTGACATTTTAGACGACCTATCGTTGGCTGAATATCATCGCACATGGTTCCAGCATGATGGTGCCCCTCCACATGTCGTGAGGTTCGTCCGTGAGCGCCTCAATGAGCTATTTGATGATCGCTGGATCGGCAGACTAGGACCACACGCTTGGCCACCTCGCTCACCAGATCTGACCCCGTTGGACTTCTTTCTGTGGGGGTATGTGAAAGAAAGGGTTTTTAATCGCGAGTGTGATAGTGCTGATGAAATGCGCCAAAGGATCGTGGATGTTTTCGACAAACTACGTACGGACTGTGTCGAAGACCACACGATGATGCCCCGTCTGCATGAGGAGATGCAACACCGAGCCCAAATCTGCCTTGAAATGAATGGAACACAATTTGAGCCGCATCTCATAAGACCACGGAGGATTTAGAGAGGTAAGCTGTTTCATAACTATTTTTTTAAATAACTTAGTACTGGACTAATCTGAATAGGTACATAACTGAATACATGAGAATAAGAAACATACCTACACGATTAATAAAAACGCATGACTCCAACCTTGGTTACATTTCATTTAAGTATTTTTTTATTAGCGGGGAATCGAACCAGTTATTTGGGTTATTTAACCTGTAAATTCGGGTTAAAGTGGCTACGTGGAGACAAGCACAGTGGCAAAATAGTAGGTTAAGTAGATAAGTTAGGTATTTAGACAAGTGTTGTAAATTATTAGGTATTGTGGTATGGCCCGCTATATGCGGGCCGCGCGAATTTGCGTTCGCGCGTACATTGACCTTTAATCAGCTGATATAAATTCAGTCATTCCACTGCTGGTTTTATGTTTCAGTATTTTCATGATATTTTTTATATATAAACATCTTAATTTAATTTAAAAACAGATCTTTCAAGTTATCACCGTACATACAA
Source organism: Parnassius glacialis (assembly GCA_033319125.1). Lineage (NCBI taxonomy): Eukaryota > Metazoa > Arthropoda > Insecta > Lepidoptera > Papilionidae > Parnassius > Parnassius glacialis. Next base: position 19,684,625 of record JAVANC010000009.1, read on the forward strand.
AAAACATACAGACATTCATACCAAAATAAGTACCAACTAACATACAAACACCGATTCTTTGAAAGTGACACTGATATCTCACTTGCTTCGCTTGCTTGTTTATTAGTATTAAATATGAAAGTAAATAAAAACTAACTAAAACTACTAAAACTTAAATATAAATACATACAAAAAATGTTTTCGGTCGGTTAAAAAAAATAGGCTGTCCCTTCACTTAAGTGTAACTGTATCCGTATTTCGAGGAATAGTGAATTTCAAGTCACAGAAACATATTACACTATAAGTACCAATATTATTCTTTATCACACACCTTGCTTCTTGTTTCAAATAACTTAATAACGTATCAAAACACTTAGAAACTTCACCGCTTAAAATTGCGCAATCTTTCGCAAGTTGAATAGTATGGAGTGTAGAGTACAAGGAGGACCATCTCTATATATGAAAAGTGTCCCTAAAAACCCGTCCAATAAGGGTGGCGCTGCAGTAGCATAGGATAAATTTTAAAAAAGCGCAAAATTAATTACGAGGGTGGATTGAAAAGTACTCGGCCTAACCAAGAAAATAAACACATACTAAATCAGTTATATTTTTATTTTTCTACATAATCACCATCAAGTTCAATACACTTTTGCCACCTCCCCTTCCAAGCATTTAGACCGTTGAAAAAAAATGATTCTTCCTTAGAGTCAAAATATGCGTCTACAGCTGCTTTGACCTCGTCGTTTGTCGAAAATCTTTGACCTCCCAAGTGCTTTTTTTAGGTTAGGGAACAGAAAGAAGTCTGATGGTGCCAGATCAGGTCAATACGGCGGATGTGGTAACAGTTCAAAGCCACAGTTGTGAATTTCAGCCATTGACTGTACTGACGTGTGAACACGGGCGTTATCTTGATGAAACAGGACTTTTCTTCTGAGCATTCCTCGACGTTTTTCTTTTATTTCTTCTCGTAAACGACGTAGTAAGGTGCAGTAGTAATCAGAGTTTATAGTCTGACCCCTTTCAAGATAATCAATCATAATCACACCTTTCGAGTCACAGAATACTGAAGCCATCACCTTATTTGCCGACAAAATCGACTTAGCCTTTTTAGGGGGTGGTGAACCAGGTCTTCTCCACTGTTTTGATTGTTGTTTTGTTTCCGGTGTACAGTAATGAACCCATGTTTCGTCTATAGTAACAAAACGATTCAAAAAATCATCTGCATCGGCTTCAAATAACTCCAAACAGTCGCGTGAAATAGTCAATCGCGTCCTTTTTTGTTCAACTGAAAGCAGTCGCGGAACCCACCTAGCAGACACCTTGTGAAAACCCAACTCGTTGACAATGATGTTTTGAGTTCATTCATAAGAGATGCCTATAATCTCGGCTATCTCTCTAATTTTTAATCTGCGGTCTCCCATTATTAAATCAAGTACTTTTTTAATATTTTCGTCAGTAGTTGACGTCGAAGGCCTTCCAGAGCGGGGTTCATCTTTCACACTCTCTCTACCACGCTTAAATTCTGCTATCCATGTTTTGACGGATGAATATGACAGAGCACAATCGCCTAATGTATTGACCATGTCATCATGGATGGCTTTTGATGATAGCCCCTTCTTATGGAGGTACTTAATGACGGCACGCTGCTCGATTTGCTCCATTCGCGGAAATTATGTCCGATTACTTTGTTAATAAATTTATAAAATCACAACTAATTATCGCACACGTTTCGAACTTCACACAATGAACTAGTCTGAACTGAACTAAATAATGTGGGTAGATTTGATTTTTAGAATTGAATGGATCTGTGGTAGGCCGAGTACTTTTTAATCCACCCTCGTAGAATAAGATGGACCAATAAACAAGGACCGACCAATCCGCTTGGTTTTGTACTACGTAAATAGTTGAGGTTTTGTATAATGGCATTTTACCAACTACTCCAGTCATGAATTTTTTTAAATATTTGAATTCAGCTGACTTCACTACGTCTACAACAGCTATATTCATATCGTAGTTTTTCAGACGCCAGCACTATTGTGGTAAGTTTTGGAACCTTTATTTTCAGTATATAGTGGGACACTTTTTTAACTTTGGCACCTGAACCAGAACACCAGAAGGAGAACCATCTTATAGATGGTTCTCCTTCTACTCTACACTCCATATTGAATAGTTTAAAAAAATGACCTCTGTCGATAAAATAGTTGAAGCTATGTACTTAACTGTCGGTATAGTCAATAGCGTGAAAGTTCCTGCGTTGTTCAATAGATGGCATTTAACCAAAAAAAAGTATTAATACCGCATCATTTGCATTTGTCACACTCATAGACATAAGAGTGATGGACTGTGAATTCCGTATTCAGCTGTGCAGTGAATACAGACCGAAAAAGCGAATGTGAGGCCAGTATTTGTCTCTTTATAGATTTATAGAATTCTGATTGGTCTACGCCACTGACTTTCAGGACGTGGACCAATCAAGCTTGCCGGAATGATACAGGTATTGGCCGCACAGTCATTTTGTCTCAGTCCATTCTCTCTATGTCTATGGTCACAATAGCCCCACTGTCACACTTGCCTCAGTCTACCTTATATATTATATCATAGCGTATTATCATAAAAAGTTATTTTTTGCATTCAAGTGTCTAAATAATAATTTTGTGTTTGTCATTTTGTTTGTATCGGAAGCCAATTCCTTTTCAAATGGTTCTCAATTACTTTATGCTACCATTGTACAAGCCGGCATCTTCTAAACTTACTCGCAACTTTACCGCAGTGGGATTCACAGAAATTATAAAAAAATTAGACTTATTTCATTTATACTTCATATAATTTATGCAACTCTAGAAATAAAAATTTAAATAAACTAATAATAAACTAAAAAATGATTCGATTTATCGAATTATTTGAATATTTTACCGATTATTCGCATTAAAATGAATTTGAATTATCCAAACACTACGGTAAAGTACATAACGACATATTATTGAAACAACGTCAAACAAAAAAGTTAATGATAAAGAACCACATGTTGTAATGAAATATAGATAACTTCATAACTCAGTTATTTTAAAAATTGTGTGCTCGCTTGTACAAAGTTATTGCGAAATGATTTATGTGAAACGTCAAGAGATATTTCTTAGATTTGGTGGAGTATCGTGGTTGATTTTCATCACTGACATGACATTGGTAGAGTTTTATAAAGAAATGCCATAAAGTAAAGAATATAAAGAAGAATGTAAGTAAAGAATATAAAGAAGAATGTTTGTAATATATATAAAGTAAAATACTTTGATAATACCTATTAAAGTAGAAGCTAACGGCTGAGACGGTGGTTCTTCCGGAACTATTTTTCTATGGCGCATTGGAAGTCTGTATAAGTGAACCTGTTATAACGAAAGTTCATATTATTAATGTGTATATTATCATTGTACGTCAAACTTATTTAACAATATGGGTAATATTAGGTCCTTACATATGAAATTAGCGTTTTGTCGTACTGACCACTTTGATCTGAAATATCTCCGCTTTGGTTAAGAATTCCAAATTCAAATTTATAAATTCATTTAGCTGATACACTAGTATATTTGAGTTTTGAAAACAGTCATTAGTTTCTTTCTTCCTCATTATCTTTTTCTTTGGCGTCGCTTATTACCGCATAATGGAAAACATGAAATATCGGTATATTTACGAGTACAAGTTCTACCGTGGCACCAGTGCTGCAGAAACAGATCGAAGGATTAATGATGTGTACAGCGCTGGTGTCGCAAAAGAAAGCAAAATACGTTTTTGGTTTCAATGTTTTCGTTCTGGAAATTTTGACTTTCAGAACCAACCCCATGGACGGCCGGAGACTAAAGTGGAAAATGAAGAATTAAAGGCTATTATGGAAGCGGATCCACCACAAAGCACTTCAGAGGAAATCAATCTTCAAATCGGTAAAGTAAAAAAACTTGAAAGATGGGTACCTCATGAATTGATTGAATCGAACTTGCAAACACGCGTCGACTGCTGTGTTACTTTGCTTAACCGACACAATAATGAAGGGATTCTAAATCGAATCACTCAATCATTTGTGATGAAAAGTGGATACTGTAAGACAATCAGAAGCGCTCGTCGCAATGGCTGAGTCCTGGAGACCCAGCCTAATCCTGCCCTAAACGAAACATTTACTCAGAAAAAGTTACTTGTGAGTGTTTGGTGGACTAGCGCCGGTGTCGTTCACTACAGCTTTCTAAAATCTGGCCAAACGATTACGGCAGATATCTATTGTCAGCAAGTGCAAACCATGAAGGAAGAACTAGCTGCTAAACAAACGAGATTGGTCAATCGCTCTAGGCCATTGCTGCTTCACAACAACGCAAGACCACACACTGCACAACAAACAACCACTAAGTTAGAAGAGCTACAATTGGAATGTCTGCGACATCCACCGTACTCCCCAGACCTTGCTCCAACAGATCACCATTTTTTTTCGGAATGTAGACAACTTCTTCTTCTTTTTTCCAAAAAAACATTCAACTCCGATGCGGCAGTCCAAACCGCCTTCAAAGAGTTTATTGATTCTCGCCCCCCGTGGTGTTTTTAGTAAAGGGATCAAAGGACTACCTATCAGATGGCAAAAGTGCATAGATAACAACGGTGCATACTTTGATTAATTAAATATATTTTACAAAAAAAAAAAGACTTTATATTCCTCCCGTACAAAACGCCAATTTCATATGTAAGGACCTAATATTTGCTTAAAATGTCTTCATTTCATGAAGTATTTTTATTGGCATAATTAACACAAAACCTTAAATGTAAATAAAAGTTCCTGTTTGTATTATGAAGCCGATGCGTATAAGCGCGAGCTTTCGCGTTTACTGCGCCCGATTCATATTTTGTGGTTGGCTAGTTATTTTAGATTATATTAATCTTAAATTTTAGAGCTATGTCTTTTACATTATTGTTACAAGCTTCTATATTACAAACTGCAAGTGACTACTGCAGCCAAACTCACACAAACAAGCTGCAAACGCATTGTAACCTCTGAGGACTAAAGTAGCATGTATTGTAAATTATTTAAATCATCATCATCATCATTACAGCCTTTCATAAGTCCACTGCTGAACATAGGCCTGCCCCAAGGAATGCCACAAAGCACGGTCCTGAGCCACCTGCATCCATCGACTTCCTGCATATCTTACTAGGTCGTCACTCCATCTCGTGGGGGATCGCCCTACACTTCGCCTAGTGGTACGAGGCTGCCACTCAAGAACCTTTCTTCCCCATCGGTTGTCGGTTCTTCGAGCTATATGGCCGGCCCACTGCCACTTCAGCTTACTAATCCGTTGGGCTATGTCGGTTACTCTGGTTCTACTGCGGATATCCTCATTTCTAAGTTTATCACGCAGAGAAACTCCGAGCATAGCCCTCTCCATAGCTCGCTGAGCGACCTTGAGCTTCCTCATACGGCCAGCAGTGAAGGACCACGTCTCAGTTCCGTAAGTCTTCACTGGCAACACGCACTGGTTGTACAATTTCGTTTTAAGGTTTTGAGGAATGTCTGACGAGAAGATGTGTCGTAGTTTCCCGAACGCTGCTCAGCCGAATTGAATCCGTCGATTGATCTCTCGGTCGAAGTTGGACTTACCTAGTCGGACTAATTGTCCCAGGTAAACATACTCGTCAACAACTTCGAGCTTAGTGCTCCCAACAACTACCGGCATAGGTGTGACATGGACATTAAACATGATCTTTGTTTTGTCCATGTTCATATTAAGACCTATCCGTTGGGAGACACTATTGAGGTCATTGAGCATGGTGCTTAGATCCTCCAGCGATTCTGCCATAAGGACTATATCGTCGGCAAATCGAAGGTGAGTGATGTACTCGCCATTGATATTAATACCGTATCCTTTCCAGTCCAGAAGCTTGAAAACGTCTTCCAATGCAGCGGTGAAGACTTTCGGGGATATAACGTCACCCTGTCTTACATCTCTCTGCAATTGGATAGGTTACGTACTCTGGTTCTGTATTCGGATAGCCATCGTAGCCCTACTGTACAAGCACTTCAGTACTTCGATATACCGACAGTCAACTTGGCACCGCCGAAGGGATTGCAGCACCGCCCAAATTTCGACGGAATCAAAGGCTTTCTCATAGTCCACATACGCCAGACATAGTAGCAAATTGTACTCCTCGGACTTATGTACAACTTGCCGAAGGGTATGTATGTGGTCTATGGTGCTAAAGCCCTTTCGGAAACCGGCTTGTTCGGGAGGCTGGAAGTCGTCAAGTCTGCGCGCGAGACGATTCGTAATGACTCTCGAAAACAGCACGGATACGCGGCACAGAAGGGAAATCGGTCTGTAGTTCTTCAAAAGAGCGTTGTCACCTTTCTTGAAGAACAAAACCACCGCACTTCTGCTCCACGCCTCCGGTGTAATGCCACCATGGAGGACGGAATTAAAGAGCCTCTGAAGAACTTCAAGTACCGGTTTTCCACCCGCTTTCAGAAGCTCCGCTGTAATTCCATCCTCGCCTGGGGCCTTGCTTAGTTTAATTGACTTAAAAAATTGACTTGCCGTGTAGTGGCGGTCAAGAATATCCACTACCCCATATCTTCCCGTGGGTGTCGTAAAAGGCGACAAAGGGAAACAGGCAGGAGATGGGCAGCAGCATCTTCCTGATAACAGCAAAAATTAGAATAAAAAAACTGCGGTTGCCAACCCGCTCGCAAAGCGTGGCAACTATGGCAATATACCCCCATGAGCAATGGCAATAATAAACGGCCCCCAGTCCCCGGCGGCCCCGCTATTACTGGCTACGGTGGCGACCATGGTAACGGCGGGGCAGGGGGTTCTAAGAATCTCCGGTGGAGGTTCGGTTGCCACCTTAGACGACTCGACCTGGCAACATACAACGCACGCACCCTGAGGACTGACGAGAAGATCCTGGAGCTGGAAGAAGAGATAGACAAGTAACGCTGGCATATTATAGGATTATCCGAAGTCCGAAGAGAGGGGGAAGACACGGTAATCCTCGAATCCGGCAACTTGCTCTGTCACCGGGAGGGCGACCATCTGTCCCAAGGAGGTGTCGGATTTATCGTCCACAAGTCTCTCGTTAACAACGTTGTAAAGATCGAGAGTGTGTCGACGAGGGTTGCGTACCTTATACTCAGAATCACCAAACGGTATTCGCTGAAGGTCATACAGGTTTACGCACCAACCTCGGCACACCCCGATGAAAGGTGGAGAAAATGTATGAGGATATCTCTAGAGCCATGCATTCCTCCAAAACCCAACATACGGTGTTAATGGGAAACTTCAATGCAAAACTAGGCACAAGAGAGAACAGTGAGCTGAAACTAGGGAAATTTGAAATAGGGCAACGGAACCCAAGGGGCCAGCAGCTGGCCGACTTCATGGAGAAAGAGGGACTCTTTATGATGAACTCTTTCTTCCAGAAGCGGCCCCACAGGAAGTGGACCTGGTCGAGCCTCGACTGTTCGACAAAAATGACTTCATTATGACGACCAGACGACAACTGTTCAGTGATGTCTCCGTGATCGCGAGGGTGAAAACTGGTAGCGATCACCGAATGGTTAGAGGCACACTGAACCTAAACGTTAAGTTGGAGAGGTCTCGTCTAATGAAGTCAACGCTCCGTCCCCCTCGTGTTCTGTTCCAAAGTCCTGAAACCTTTCAGCTCGAGTTACAAAACCGTTTTCAGTGCCTAGAAAACTGCAATGAAGTGGACGATATGAATGACAAGCTCGTGGAAACTGTTCATGCGGTCGGAGCTAAGTTCTGCAAGACCCGCCGCAGAAGAACACAAAAACCCTCCGATCACACTCTTAATCTCATGGCTGTTAGACAGAAGATGAAGCTACATTCTTCAACAGATTTGACAGCATACAGGCAACTGAACAGACAGATCTCCAAATGCATGCGACGGGACTTACGCAACTTCAATACAGCTTGTATTGAAGAAGCGATCGAGCGGAACCAAGGCTCCAAAGTCTTTGCCAGAGATCTGTCTGCCAGAAAGAGCCAACTATCAAAGCTGAGGACCGAGTGTGGCAGCATTGTTTCCGGGGCACCTGAGATTTTGAGTGAGATTGTGAGGTTATTTGACAGTGGTAGAGCCAGACGGTAGCTTTTGCTGTCGCATGGATGGGCCGGCTCGAACCGGGGTGGTACCACGACCTCACAGAATACCAGCGTGAAGTAGAGGTTTACCTCTGAGTTTCGCTTGGTGAGTGCAGGTGGCCGGAGGCCCTTTTTTCTGGAAATGAGGCATTCCATCCTAGTCCTCACGGGTGAAAACGCATCTGCATTTTGATCTGTAACAAAGGCTAGATGTAGATGCCTATGGGCCGCAGCAACCACTTACCATCAGGTGGACTGTGTGCTCGTTTTTCACCCTTATCCTATAAAAAAATATATGGGCAGCTGTACACGTCATCGTTGGAGCCACAAGCAAGTGTGAGTAACGATCCAAGAGCGAGTCTTATCCGACACTATTCCGAAGATATCCCGGACGTCAGTCTGAGCGAGATTAGAATGGCTCTCCAGTATTTTATTTTTTTTTTAAGTTTACTAAAAATTATGAAGGTAAATTAAAAAAAATTAACAATTGATTTTACAATTAAAAATGGATTTACTAAAATGTAAATTCAAACGCCAGTGACGCATTATATCGCTTTAGTAACGCCACCGCATTGTGAAATGATAAAATACTCATTTTCATGTTTTCTTCGTGGCCTCCAACTTCACCTGCGTTACGTTAACCGATTCTCCCGTGTCCGATTCACGGAGGCCGTGGGGCCAGGAAAAACGATCACACGAAAGTATGAGCTTTCCTGACCATAGCGGCAGATCTAGTCTGTGGCTCCGCCACCAACCAAGATTCGGCCGCGGAGGGTAGGGAGAGCGGAGCCTCGCAATCGACACTTTCTCCCCGCAACCCCTCCACCACCGCATCAACGGTGCGACCCCGTCAGAGTCGCGGAGGATAGGGCGAGCGGCGCATCGCCATACCAACCCTCGTCTACCTCCACCTCGGCTGCAGCGGTAGGGGGAGGGCACACCTCTCGCCGCAGCTCAGCAACACACATCCGAAGTGGGCCCATCGCCACCTCGGGCCGGCCTCTCGCCTCGGTTCGGCCATGTGGATTCCTTATAATTCACTGTGGGGACTAACCTACGGCTCCCCGCTACGACAAAGCGGGACCCATTTGGGGGGGGGGGGCTATTTGTAACCCTTAGTTGAAGTGTAGTGGTAATATAAGAATATATAAGTGAGCTGGATTTACGTTTCCGGAGGGGTGACTCTTCCCTAAAATTGTTTTTATGCATTTTTAAAAATTGTTTTCATTCGCACGTTGTTATTACTAGTAACTTAAAAACTCCTCATCACTTCGCTCGTCGTTATACCTAAGCTTTACAGATACAAAGGGCGGACTTAATGCTTTAGACATTATCTATTAATTAATTAGTTTACCTAGTATAATTATATGAGAACCAACATTCTATGAAAACAAAATTCAGTCATAATATTTACCTTAAATGTAAGATTTTGGTCATGCATTATCGAATTAGCGAACTGTTCTTCCACTATGCAGGTCAGAGTGATGAAACACAAACTACATTTGTTAATGCTTGCTTCGCTCTTCGTATCTGCCATGACTATGGAACTGAAAAGAATGAGATAATCATAATAGAGAGACCTTGTATATTTTCTGGGACTTGTTGTAATAGCGTATATTATATTGCCCCAAGAATAAATTACTGACTCTGTGGAGCCGAGACTTTTATCACTAGCTTGTGTTTGTTCCTAGTGATTACAGAGTGTATATCACTTTCTTTACTAAAACTATCTTGGTTTTTGTGAACATACATTAAATTTTCGTAAATATACTGAAAGGCCAAAGTTAATATATTTATTTCTTAAAAATTTTCTCTAAGGGACTCTCTAGGTTTAAGGTCGTAAATAGCTCTTATGGCCCTCTACTGCAAAACGAAAATAGTTTTCATATCAGCCGCATTTCCCCATAGCAAATCCCATAAGACATTGTGCTTTGGAAATAACTGAAATAAACTAATCTAACTGTCTCGATACTAGTGAGATCTCTAATCTTTTTTACAGCATTAGCTGCAGAGCTTAGTCTGCTTGCTAGTTTGGATATATGGGGGCCCCACTGAAGCTTTGCGTCGAGAGAGATACCAAGAAAAACAGAGGAATCAACAAGGCTCAGTTCTCAGATATTCTCAGTATTCAGATTTTTGACATTTGTTGTTGTAAATTTAATACATTTACTTTTATTGCCGTATAAATGCAGATTATTAACGTTAAATCAATGCACTAATAGTAATATAGCATTATTCACTTCTTCACATTTAAATGATAGACGTTTAAGTTGAAAAATCAAGGAAGTATCATCAGAAAATAATACTATATCATGATTATCCCCTACAAGGGAAGGTAAGTCATTAATATACACTAAAAATAGGAATGGGCCAAGAATCGAGCCCTGAGGGACACCCATCTTTACGGACGACCCAAAAAGAACTTTTACCAATGATAATAACTTTCTGCATTCTATTACTTAAATATGAAATATTAAAGTGTTATTACCATGAGACATTATTCAGGAAGCTACAGTACTCTGTAGCTTCCTGACTAATGTCTCATGGTGAACACAGTCGAACGCCTTTCAAATATTACAAAACACGCCCAAAGCATCCTCTGAATTCTCCCATGCACAAAAAATATGTTTTATAAGTTCGACTCCAGCGTCGGTAGTCGACCGAACCCTTGTAAAACAAATTGATTTTTATGAAGCTATTTATTTTTATTAAAAAAAGCTTAATATCTGATCTAAAATAAGTTTTTCAAAAATTTTACTTAATGTTGGTAGTATAGAAATTGGTCTAAAATTGGCGGGGTCTAATGTACTACCAGATTTAGATAAAGGTATGGCTTTATTGTTTCATTAGATCAGGAAACACCAGATTCGACGCTTGTATTAAAAATTGTGGCTAGGTAAGGTGCTACAGTATCTATTACAGATGCAATACTTTAACGGAAATCCCCCTTAAGGTGAAAGCTCCAGGGTGGCCCGCGAAATTCAAATTTTCTTCCGTTTTTTTGGAATTTGCAGGTCAGGTTTAGGTTGTATATATAACAAAATATGATTCGCGACCGTAGCGATTATGTGTTTACAGAATTATTATCATTAAAATCACCAATACAACCCTGTAAGTTCCTATTAACCCTTTGAATGAGTTTTTCTGGAAATAGCCATACAAAGGGCTAATATGAACTTCAGGGTTGTATTGGTGATTTTAATGATAATAATTCTGTAAACACATAATCGTTACGGTCGCAAATCATATTTTGTTAAATATACAACCTAACCCTGACCTGCAAATTCCAAAAAACGCAAGAAAATTTGAATTTCGCGGGCCACCCTGGAACTTCCACCTAAGTCGGCCGGATTCTTAACATCAATAGTTTTAAAATATTTAACGATATTTTTGGCAAAACTCTATGGAATTTAAAAGTATTTGAACAAGGCTTTACGTTTTGTTTAAGCAATGATTCGGCGACAGTAGGAGAAGAATTTAATGGTTTTGTTGTCAAAAAAGGAATGTCAGTAAAATGTTTCGCAAAAGCCATAGTAACTTCTTGATCAGATTGAGTTAAATTATTGTTAAAATTCAATTAAAAATCTGAGTTTCGTGGTTTGACCTTGCCCGTTTCACTATTAATCCTATCTCCATGTAATTTCAATTTTATCGGATGCAGTTTTAATTTTGTTGCTTAAATGGCTTAGATGTGGAGCATGGCTTAGCTGTGGAGCATACTTTTTAAATTTTTGAAAAATATAACACTATGATTATAAGATCTTTCATTATAAAGGTCGTATAGCTTTCGTCTACTTTTATAAATTCCTACTGTCGCCCATTCATTAAATGATTTGCGACTGTTTACTGTTACATTGCCAAGTGTTGACTGCAATTTACGGCAACTTTTTATATTGTATGCAGCTCTTAAACAACACTCCTTAACTAAATATAATAAGAACGCTGCACGACGCAATCATCGCCAAATCGATTCCTCTTAATACCTATTTCAGTCATAGATTTTTTGTATTCCTTGGCCCTAACTTTTATAATAAATTGCATCAGAAATTATTCCTACACTCATTAAATCACTTTAAATTTAAATGCATTCTGAAAGAATGGTTTTTAAATCAATCGTACACGGAAATTAAATGTCTTCGTAATATTCTCAAATAGACTTTCTATTGTATTCTTCATATATTTACACTCTCGCACACACACACACACTTCACACACTACTCTCTCTCTCTCTCTTTCTCACACGCACGCACTCACTCACTCGCTCACTCGCTCACACGCTCACACGCACACACGCGCACACGCACACACGCACGCACACAAACACACACACACACACACACACACACACACGCGCGCGCGCGCATTCATAAATTCTCGATCCCACATCTATATTTATAATTTTTACCCTAAAAGCTTAGTGCTTATTGTTAACTAAGATGGAGCCCTGGTGACCGCTAACATAGGTTTTAATTACCTACTTCAGGCACCAGCGATTCACAATTATTTTTGTTTAATAGTTATTAATTTCTAGTTTTAATATGTTTTTATGGTTTTGTGGTGAGAAATAAATAAAAAGAATATATGAGCCGTGGTAGCTCAGGGGCTAAGCGCTCGCTGTAAATTTCACAGTACGCTAACAACCCGGGTTCGATCCCCGCCGGTACCAATGAAATTGTTAATTGCAATTTTAAGTGCTAATTTACCACGTGCTCGGTGATGAAGAATAACATCGTGAGGAAACCGGCATGTCTGAGAAATAAGAAAAAAAAATCGAAGGCATGTTAAGTTCGCCAACACGCATTGGGGAAGTCCGGTGGACTTTTCCTTGCCCTAAAACCCTTTCAGAAATGAGAGGAGGCCTGTGTCCAGCGGTGGGACGTATATATAGGCTGCAACTTTAACTTTTTTTTTACTTTTATTCGCATTATTACTTATACTGAACCTTCTCAGTAAATTTGGCCGTATATTGCAAAATAACCCTGTATATTTCCCGATAAATTCTGTCTATCTGTGTGCCTTTAAAATCAAAATATTTTATGTGAACTCGTTTGTCACTCCCATTATCATCATTATTAGAGCTCTTCACAAGTTCACTGCTGGACATAGGATTCCCCAAAAGAATGCTACAAGGCACGGCCCTGAGCCACCTGCATTCGTCGAGTTCTCGCATGTCTTGCATTTAGTGGGGGGCCGCCATACAATTGTCACGCCAGACAACTAATTTAAGTTTTAATTAAACAAAAGGTTCTTATCCATGTTGTCATCTGAAATTTGAACTTAAAATAACTTGTAATTAGAAAAATAATGTATTGTAAAATAAATGAACAACGATAATTAGAAATACTTACCAATATTGAAAGAATGTCACCAACAAATTAGTTGGCTGGTCGTTATCAAGTGCTTGTATCTGCGCTAAGCTCGGCGGGCTCTGTAATAACAGCACGTAAAAAAGAGGCTTAGAAATACTGTTTTTTTTTTATTTAGGCGTCATCATTATTACAGAGCGTTACTATTCATAGTGAACAAACATCAGCACAAAGTACGGTCCTGATCCATAAACCCCTGCATGTTTTATTAATTCGCCTTCCCACCTAGCGAGTTTTAATAACTGGGCTTGTCGGGGCATGGCTGCCACTTTCGAAACGTTCTTCTTCATTGGTTTGCCGGTTTTCGAGTTTTTTCGTCGGGCTAGTGCTAACTGACCCACTCTAAACAATTCGCCGAGCGACTAGACCTTTCTTTAACGACCAAATCTCTGTTCAGTAAGTCATCACTTGAGACACGCACAGGTTGCACTTTTAGTATGACTACGCATTACCGTTATAGCCTATCTAAGTCCAAAACTGAATACAGCCCTTCCCCAATAGATTGCCTCGACAAGTTTCGACGCTTGGCAGGAGGGTTGGCAACCGTATTTTTTATATTTTCTTGATTGATTTCTGAGGCGACAGATGCGTCTAACGACGCGTACGGGACGATATGGAGTAGGGGATGTTCTTATTACGCCCGGTATAGTATGCCAAGTAGTACGAGTTACATACAAATAAATCTCAAATAAAATTTTAATGTGAAATTATTTGCATGGCCCGTAAAGTGTTTTGTCTGAAAAATGAAACGAATTAAAGTGCTTTGGAAAATGTTCGATTATTTTTAGCTTTTATATTTGTAAATTTGTAAAAATAATACCTGATGTGGAGGTAACGTGGCGGGCGGGGAGGGCGGCGCAGACGAGGCTGCGGCGGACGATGAATGTGCTAATGTCGTCATAAAATTTCGATTTAGATGAGCGGCCTCATAGAGGGCTAGAAGCATGCCTTCTTCGCCGCCACTGTAGAAAGATTATTTCAAACAATTAACGGCCTTATAATTGTTTATTAGCACTTACTTAAATTAAGTATTAATTATCTCTTTATCTGTCTCTTTTTCTTTTCATTTAGTGAACAGAGAGAAAGAAGATATGCAGGTTTGCTAACGAATTAGTGGGAAAATTAGCTCCACAGTGGACTAAGAGGGCGTTATGTCTGTTTTAAATGGCATGATAACAGAAGATATAATAGCATAATTTTGGTCCACTGAGAGGAACGGGATAATCCTTGTATAAGTTGTTTCGTGAGTTGTTTAGAGGAGGCTGAAATGAGTTGCATAAATATAACCTCTAAGTGAAAATATTCAAAGTAGTTTGTAATCGCTTTGAATTTTCTTAAAAGAAGAACAATTGAGTAAAAATATAGTGTTAGTATGTAAGTACAGTTTATAAATATCGACATAAATAAATACATACATATATAATACCAAAACAAAACCGTGTCATAGAATAAACAATCACCAAACTTAACATTACACAAAATTTAAAATAAAAAAAGTTAAAGTAACATTTGAAAAGGTATCAGTTCTAAACAAAAGCTTTCTTCTAACCCCAAAAGGTTTAAAGAAGAGTCCACACGCTATTCTTGCAGACTGAATATATACCCTTTCACATGAACTAAATTTAAATGTGTATAGTATGTGCCATATCGATTGAGAAAAACGGACAATGACCTCAGATATGAGCCGAGTGTCAAAAGGCGTAACTTACAAAATCTCAATTTAGATGTGATAACAATATTTAAATATTGATATTATTCCCACTTCTAGGTCAGCACATATGTTTTGTTTTTTTGTTTCTTAAATAATATTGTCTGTGGTTCCCATAAACATAGTAAAATCTTACGGTACATCGCGAAAAATGTGTTATATTTTATATTTCAATTTATGGTAAGTAACGCAGCAATTCATTTAATAACAGTTTCATATTAAAAAAAATATTTGAAGCAATATAATCACCATATTGAGCTTTTGCAAATTCATCCCTTTAAAATAAACAAAACGCGCGTTACGTCAGTTCGTTCTAAAAGAAACGTGACAATGGCAGCCAGAGATGCGTCACCTTTTTTGGGCCGGTCCGCCATTTTGTTTTCATTCGTGTTCGGATAGCGCTTGCGTGTGTACGTCTCGGGTAATTCATAGCATTCATTGCATTGTTTTAGTTGAGTTTTTACTGTTAAATTTGTTATATCGTTAAGTTTTTGTTTTTTGAATCTGTTATATTAGTTTTACTGTGACGGTCGTTACTAAATCGACATGAGTTCAGGAGAATTTGGTGAAGGACCCGGTCCTTCAACATCAAGTGGAAAGAGACGTCGCCGACCCATAATAAACGTAGCAGGTACGTACAAATAGGTACAAATGCGACGACGTAGCCTTTCTATTTCTTAAAGCGCTCTTTTTATGTGACCATGTGGTATTTATTTTCTAAAACAATATGTATTTATGTGATGTAGTACTATGGTAGTATATTTTTGTCATTTATTTACAGGCCCATCTTCTGGAGCACCTTTAACGTCACCAGTAAAAAAGAGAAAACCTACCACTTTGTCGGTCGGGGAACAAGAGATTATCATTAATGTATACAAATATGTCAAAAACACCTGGCCCGAAGACGTGTATCCTTCAAACGTTAATATGGTAGAAAAGGTTTCGGAGATCTCAGGAGTCAGCAAGAGCACTATATATCGCGTATTAAGCGTGTATAGAGATTCCCATAAAATACCAGAAAAGGGAATAATTAATAAAAGAAAAAAGTCTGTAATTGACAAGTTGGACGATTTTGATAAATCGGCTATAAGAGCGAAAGTGCATCAGTTCTTTCTTGCAGGAGAATTACCGACTTTAGACAAAATTTTGCTCAGTATAAATCAAGATGACCAGTTGCCAAACTTGAGCAAAACTTCCCTGCGACGTGTGTTGCGCCATTTAAAATTCAAATATATAAAGAGAAACAGAAAAAGTGGTCTAATAGATCGCCCAGAGATAGTTCTGTGGCGTACCAGATATTTGAGAGAAATACAAATATTAAGAAACGAGGGACGTAACATTTTTTACCTTGACGAAACATGGATTAACGCAGGTCATACTATGGGAAAGGTATGGGAAGACACCACAATTGAATCTTCTCGTCAATCACGGTTAGAAGGCTACTCTACTGGCGCGAAAGCTCCTTCGGGTAAAGGAAAGCGATTAATAGTTGTACACGTTGGCAATGAAAATGGCTTTTTGGAGGGATGTGATTGGGTATTTGAATCATCATCTACTGGTGACTACCATGAGAGTATGGACGCTCTCCATTTCGAGGACTGGTTTAGAAAAGTAATAGAAAAACTGCA